>VWYK01071284.1:22301-40252 GCA_013399775.1 Semnornis frantzii | reverse complement strand
CCCTCAGGATCTTTGTAGCCTCCTCCGAACTCTCCGGTAGCTCCCACAGTTCCCTGTCTCTCTTGAACTGGGGAGCTCAGTACTCCAGATGTGTCCTCTCTAGGGCAGAACAGGGTGGGAGGAGAACCTCCCTCACCCTACTCGCCACACCTTTTTTTTTTTTTTTCCTTTACATTCCTGCACCCCAGGAGACCACTGATCTTCTTGCCCAGGAAGGCACATTGCTGGCTCATAGGGCAATTGTTCACCAGCGCTTCCAGATCCTTCTCTGAAGTGCTGCTTTGCAGCAGGTCAACCCTCGACTGTATTGCTGGAGGGGATTATTTCTCCCCAGGGGCTGGATTCTGCAGTTGGTTTTGTTGAACTTCAAGTTTTGAAGGCTAGCTCTGGGATTGCTGTATTTCTACATTTTAAAGTATTTAATAGCACACAGTAGTTTTGTTTTGCACCTCTCAGCACGCTGATCTGTCTCTGTGTTAGATAAAACTCAGTGCTTCTGAAGACAAGGGTTTGTGTTTTCTGTACTGTTCTGCTAAGAACCACTAGACAATGAGAACTGAACATGCCACAGTGCAAAGGGTAAATGAGCCTTGTCTCTCAAAGCTGGTAACTTAAAGCCAGACAAACACTGCACAGTGTCAACATCACTGGATCCGAGACGTGCAAAATCCCAATTTCATACTGGAGCCAACAATGAGTATAATTTGTTCTGCTCTAGAAACTTAATATACCAGCAGTTAGATCAAACAGCTCTGAATCCTTTGTGACTAATCATCTTAGGAGAGAAATAATGGGAACAGCAAATTGAATAATTTGATCAATTTCTACTGGTTGGTACCTGTTTTAATATTGATTTGTTTGTTTTGTTGGAGTTTTTACTGTATGTTATATATACAATAAAATAGCTTAGAAAATACTTTCAGTTAGTATGACAAAGCAGAACAGAAACAAATTTTCTCAGCTTAAGTGAGTACTTTCAGGCTGGCTTGATTTCATAACTTAAAAAGTATTTCACTTTTTTGGGTGTATGTTGTAGGATAAAAGAATTCCCACAAAACTGTGAAGATGGGTAACATCTGTGTGCTTTTCTGTCTGCAGGCATTTCGGGAATTGTGAGATCTTCCAGTGTAGTGCAGAGTGCTAAAACCATACTCACAGCTGGTAAGAACGTGTGTGATTTCTATCAATATCAGCCTTCTGGTTTCATAAAGTGAAAATTACAGGGTCCCAAGACTGTTAGTTCTTTAAAGAATTAACTTTTTGGGTGTCCCTGGAAAGTAAAAGAAGTATTTATAGCAGAGGCTTTATAGAAGTATTGAGAAACTGTAAACTGCCCAGAGGAATTGGAGTCTATATGACTCCTTCAAACAAACAAAACCCACCAACAACCCAAAAGTAACAAAACTCCCCAACCTCTGACTTCAATTTCATTTTATGTCTGGGCCAGATTTGGCTAATGTGCACTAGTTCTGCTCCTTTTGTATTAAAAAATGGAAAAAATGACTTTATCATTCACTCTGGTTTCTACATGTGAGTGAATCTCTAAATGAGCAATACACAGTATTGGTGTTTTATAGACTCAGAGAATCATTAAGGTTGGAAAAGACCTCCAAGATCATTGAATCCAACTGTTAACGCTGCCAAGTCCATCACTAAACCATGTCCCTGATGTAGAGTGTAAGGTTGTTTCATCATAAAATAAAGGAGGGAATGAGTTTTGAGGGAGAGAACTTTGATAGGATCCAGTGTTTTTGTCAGGCTCAGAAGACAGGGGCGTGTTTGGAGACACCATGTGTTCCAAACTGAGCCTGTACTTGTTGAGCACTGGGTATTGCTGCAACTCTCATGTTTCAAAATCAGTGTAGAAAGAGTCGAGCATTGTGAAGTCAGTGTGAGAGAAGATGTAGAAGGGGGAGAAAAAAAAAAAAAGGACTTCTGTGGAAATGTGGGAAAAGCTGAGATGCTTTTCAGCTGTCACAGTCTTCCTAGTGGAATGAAAGCTGCTGCCAGTTACATATCTGGAGCTTCATCCTGATATCTGAGCTCTGGAATAAATCTAATGGGTCCAAGATGACCAACTTTGTGCATTTTTAAAAGCTGACAGCACTGTAGCTTGATTTTAAAAAAAAGGCTTAAAATGAGCTTTCATTTGGTTAAAACTCTGGTCAGGAGGTAGTCTTAATTCCTGAAGAGTGAAAAATCCTTGCTTCTTCCATAACATCATTCAAATGATTTTCTGAACTCATTCCTACCTATTCCTGAATCTTCCACAAAAGCAGTTCTATACAGATGAGGCTGTTACTGGTTTTAAAAGCAGCTCCTATTGAGCAATCATCATCCAGACTTCTACAGCTGCTGGTCCCTTGTAGTATTAAAGTTGGTAGCTCCATGTTATACTTCCTCCCTCCCTGTAAAGAAATCCAGGTTGCAGTGTTCAGGACCTTTAGTGGTCTTCTGAGTAAAATAAGCAGGAACTTTTGGACTTTTTATATGCTTCTGTTAATGGTCTAGTTCTATTAACTGGAAGAAGTGTGACAAAGCTATTGGCTAGGTTTGTTTAGCAGCTGGAGGAGACTGAGGATGTAACTCTAGCTCAGAATAGCACATTTTTGTTTTGGTATGGAGTAGGCATACTGCAGGTTTTGGTTCCTGAGAGAAAACTTTCTACCAGATAGGTGACACTTTTCATCCAGGGTTTCTTGTCAAAATTACCTGCTAGTGAGCAAGACTTCTTGTATTGTAACATGCCTCTTCTGGAAATACTAACTTGTAACTTACCCATTTCTAAATCCACACAGGCTAGATTTTGAGGAACAAAATCATTGGAGGAGAGGGGTGAGAGATAGCATTATTGTATTGAATTTGGGCCTTGTCAAAGGCAGCAGCTGAGCTGACCAAAGTTCTGTGTGTGACTGCAATAATAGCAATAAAACAAGCTAATCACTGTCAGATTATTTTTACTCCCTTTCTGTCTCTTCTGATGGACAGAAAATCACCTCTGGGAGTGGTTGGCTCCTCCTGTGTCATGCAGTGAATCACTCTACTGGAACTTGAGGGGAATCCGATTGCATCTTTTAGTGGAGCTTGTAATTTTTACTGTGTTTTTGTTTGGTGCACCTAAAATTAGGTATTTGTGTAATGCCTTTTCTGTCGTTTTGTCTTAGCTGCTTTTGGCTTATGTATAGCAGCTGTTTTTTTTATTCTCTCTTTAAAACCAACTCCCATCTGTCTGGTAACACACAGAGTAACACCTATCTAAACTCATGTATTCTGTACTGCTTTTAGTGCAGAAAATACATCTTTTTGCAGTCTGGTTCAGGTAGAGCAGAGAAGTTGTGATCCCTTGCCACAGACACAAGCCAAATTTGAGCAAGGCGACTTGTGAGAACTTTCTTCTTACATTTAGCATCATTGAGGTTGCTTTATTTGAACTGTGTTTAGGCACTTCTGCCAGACTCTGACCAAAACCATTAGCAACAAAAGTCAGGACTGATCTTTTGAGGTTGTGAGCTTGGTATTTTTCAGATGTGATGCTTGATCTTCAGAGATCATCTCTGGAATTCAGGAACGATTTCCATGTCTTGAGGAGCTTGTTAGTAGGATCATAGAATGATAGTGCATGAACCTCTGGAGATCATCTAAAGACTGGAGCGTCTCTGTGAGGAGGAAAGGCTGAGAGCCCTGGGGCTGTTGAGCCTGGAGAAGAGCAGCCCCAGAGGGGATCTGCTCAATGCTCAGCAAGAGCTAAAGGGTGGGGGGGAAGAGGATGAGGCCAGACTCTGCTCAGTGGTGCCCAGTGACAGGACAAGGGACAGCAGGCACAAGCTGGAACCCAGGAGGTTTCATCTGAACATGAGGAAAAACTTTGGTGTGAGGGTGCTGGAGCCCTGGAGCAGCCTGCCCAGAGAGGTCATGGAGTCTCCTCCTCTGGAGAGAATCCAAACCTGCCTGACTGTGATCCTGGGCTACCTGCCGTGGGTGCCCCTGCTTTAGCAGGGTGGTTGAACTGGATAATCACAGAATGGTGGGGTTAGAAGGGACCTCTGGAGATCATGTAGTGCAACTCCCTGCTTAAGAAGGGTCACACAGAGCAGGTTGTCCAGGTGGGTTTGGTATCTCTCCAGAGAAGTTTTCACTTCTCTGGACAGCCTGCTCCAGCACCCTCACAGGAAAAAATTAAAAAGTTGGTCACCAGAGAGGGAGACTTCAATGCTTTTGACATTGTGTTGCCATTTCTGAGGTCTCTCACAGCTCATATCCATATTGCACACAGCTAAGATTTCGTGGCTGCTACATTGGAGGTATTTTCTTGAGTTGTGCAAGGAATGTGTACTGCAGGAAAGCACTGAGCTTTTCAGCTTAATCCCTAAGCATGCTGTGCTTCAGTCTTCGCTCTTTAACTAAGTCTTGTCTCATGTCCTGTTCCCCTAAGACCTATTATCACACTTTCCAATAGGGACTTTGGGAAAAGGTTTATGACTGGACTGTCCTTCTTCAGTGCTTATGTTAAGAATAGTAGCTAAAATAAGACCATTATGAGAGACTCATTAAATCAGTGGCTCTGTTAAGTTCTGATGCCACTTCTAGTACTTGTACAAATACTTTTGTCCCAGGTCTGCTCGTAGAAGGATTAGTTCTCACTACATGGCCATCATTCTTTTTGAAGTGTATTGGGGGGCACAGAATTTTTCCTTGGCTGAATGTTTTATCTGGACAACAAGAAGCAGCAGAATGCCTGCTCTGGTCTATAGCCTGACTGTCCCTTGTCTAGTGTATTTCTGAGTTCAGTGCTGAATCAGGAATAGTTACTGCAGAGATGGCATGATGTGTATTAACATTGTTGGCAAGAAGCACAAGGAAAACAGAGAATTTTGACCAATTGAAGAGGCTTTTTCTTCTTCTTTCTCTGCCAGTGTGGTTTTGGAGTTGAGCTTGAGCTCTCTGTTTTTGTTTGTTGTTAAATGCCCTATTTAGTTTTTGAAAATGTGCCTGTGTATTGCTGTGACTCTGTGGTGAGGTTGACTCTCTGGTTCCCATTAGAGATGGCACCATCATTTGATTTATTTTCCCACATAGCCAGTGTCTGACTGGTCTCTGGGAACTAACTCTGAAGTCCTTGTTGATATTGATAGTTCTTTAGCTTAGGTTTCTTTTTTATATCTTACTGGATGAACACTGCAAGCCTTGCCAGTTCCCTATGAATATAAAAACTGTGAATTAAATCATCAACTGAAGCAGTTCAAGATACCTTTGAGCTATCAGAAATGCTTGTGGCTGCTCTGAATAACATCTGTTTTCCTAGAATTGGGATATTACTATACTAGATCTTCAAGGTATTCCTTTTTTTTAACTGTAAGGAACAACTTTAATATAAAATATTCTGTAGATTTATGGTAACTGCTGGCTCCATCTGCTGCCTGGGCAGATTTTCAGCACTTCACTGCAAACAGATGTAAAAAGTTGGTGTGTCTGTGCATGATGCACAAACAACAGATAGTTATTTGCCTCCACCTGACAGCTCTTCAGCAGTGTCTGCATGAGTTTTTGTTTTCAAAAGGACATCAAGGATACTGCAGCCAGACATATCTACTGGGAAGCTCTGGGAGACTTCTCTTGTAGCCAAATCACTGTCTTACAACACTGACACTTGCAAAAAGCTGAACATGGGTCCTTAAGTAAAACCAGATCCAACTGATGTTTACACTGAAGTTTTGTGGTCTCAATTCCATGTGCATTAGCTCTTTGTTCTGTATCACAGAGTGGAGAGGAGGTGGAACCACCAAGTCAGATTCATAGCTGAAGCAGAAAGACATTTTCATGTGGTCCAACTGCTTCAGATTCTGAGACTAAGCCATAATTACAGCCATTAACTTTTACTACAGATGTGACTCATCACCCTGAGGGCTGCTTTAAGAAACCAGCTGTATGTATGAACCTGTATTTTGCTGTGCAGCATGATGTGCTGGGGCAGAAATGTCAGCATCTTACTGCAGAAGGCTCTGGTGGGTGGAGTTCCATGGAGTGCTCCCTGCAGAGGGAAAATATGAAGGAGAAAAATTGCTGTATGTTGAGCTGCTGCAAGAGGCAGAGCAGGTTGCCAAGCAGTTAGACAAGCTGATTTCAGGCTGCCGCGCCAGAAGGACACAGTCCAGTGGGATTGTGCTGCTCTCCTGCACCTCAAGAAGTGTACTGGCTTTGCTGGAATGGCAGAACAGCATCGATTCTGGCAGTTGTTGCACTGTTCATGGGCTGTGTCCTGGAGCTGTGGTACTGTGGAGATGAGATTGTGATTTTCAAAGCTGTGCAGTTACTTTGGAGGCTGGCAGCACTTCTTTTGTGTATGTGCTGTGCCTGAGCTCAACCTGGCCTTGTTCAGCAACTGGAGCTGTTGCATTGTGTGCTATTTTAATGCAGATGTGTGAGGTGCTTCAGACTTCACATGAGTATTTTCTTGTTACTTGAGATGCTGTAAAGAAGAGTCTCTTGTGAATTCATTACTGTACTTGCTTTTAGCAAAACTCTCTTCAGTGTAGAAAACTTTGGGATATGGGATACACATGGTTTGTAAGCTGGAATATATGTATGGAGGATTCCTTACAAAAGGTAAGGCTGGGTTTATTTGAATGGTGATTATAAACATGAGTAAGTGTGAAACTGGTGATAGACAACTACCTTATTCTGATAGGGTTTGTAGTCTACATCACATTGCTTCAGAGTATGTACTTTGTCTTATTGCTGCATACTCGTCCAATTTGTGTCTTCTTGTGACTCTGTACTGAGTGTCTTACACTTCAAGTATTGTATCTGAATTTGTTTACACAACTCCAGCATGGTGGGGGGTTGGGGGGGACTTCATTGGGTGTACCCCCACTAAAACAGGGGCACCCAGAGTAGGTTGCATAGGATCAAAATAACCAGGTGGGTTTGGAATCTTTCCAGGGAAAAGGACTCCACAGCCTTTCTGGGCAGCCTGTTGCAGGGCTCTGGCACCCCCACAGCAAAGAAGTTTCTCCTCACGTTGAGATAGAACCTCCTGGGTTCCAGTTTCTACCCATTGCCCTTTGTCCTGTCACTGGACACCACTGAGAAGAGCCCAGCCCCATCATCTTGAAACCCCAACCTTGCTAAACATTGAGCAGACCCCATTTCAGGCTGCTCTTCTTCAGCCTAAACAGCCCCACGGCTCTCAGCCTTTCTTCTTCACAGAGATGCTCCATGGCACTTAAAGCACCTTTGTAGTCTCTGCTGTATTCGCTCCGCTAGTTCCATCTCTCTTGTACTGGGGAACCCCAGAACTGGATCCAGTACCCAAGCACTTTATAATGCCTTTTCATGGTCAAATATTATCCTACCCTGTTTTTGTGTGTGTCCCCTCAAAAAAAAAAAAAGGGGGCAGCAGTAAATGGCTGGACCAGGCTCTGAGTTGCTTGTTTGTTCCAGTCCTGTTTCTTTGTGTCCTGCTGTATCAAACTGTGTGACTTTTGGCTCAATTGTTTCAATGTGCTTTTAGTGAGTCTCCTCAGGAAAACAGTGGGCTCTGAAATAAACATAACACAGATTGTAAGAAGTAAACCTATCCTACTTTTTGTTCTCTGCATGTAAGTGTCAAAGCTTTCTGTGCAGCATTAAAAACTTGCCTTCTTGCGTTTGATTTCGTAAAGGCTGTCATTAGGCTGTGGTGTAAGCTGAAAAGGCACTCTGTGTTTTGTGTGCTTTTTTGTTTTGGGGTGGGTTTTTAATCCAAAAAAGCTGGAGGGATCAAAAATAAGTGTCTTCACTAGCTAGGATGAAATGCCAAGACTTAACAAGAGCTTAGGATTCAAAATGCTGGATGACTAAACCCATTGAAGGGCTCTGCCTTTTTTGACTCTGTGTCTGTAAGAGAAGGCACATCTTGAGTAGAGCTTCAGGAAGTGTTCATCTCTAGAAGTGCACCTTACAAATGGGGTGGGAGTCATTCTTGGTCCCTTTATACTCAAAACCTGTAAATACCTGCAGGCCATGACTGCTGCAAAAGTCTTCTGTACCTCTGTGACAGTGGACAGCTGCTTGCCTTCACTGTGGGCCTGGCGTCATGGAATGCTCTTTACCAAAGTTCACTACTTGTGGGCTGCTGCAGGATGGTATCATAGCTGGAGTGTGACAGCTGTTGTGGCTTCAGATGAGGTTTCCTGTAGATAAGTGACTTGCAGGTTGCTCTGAAGCAAAATTGGTCCAGACAACTCACTGTGCCAGGGTATCCACACTGATGTCCACAGTATGTTTCTGATGTTGGCAGTGTTGCCAAGTCATAATTGTTTGCCATCATGATATTACTTCTGCTCACTCAGTTCACCTGGGTGTATGCTTCATTAATCTGGCTTTCCATACCCACCATCATTTTAGTATTACCTCTTTGTCCCCTAAGGACACAGCTGTCACTTCATTATGCAAGCTGAGCAGTTTTATTCTCTTGCAGACGTGCTGCTCTCAGTTGTGAAATGACAGCTGCCATTAGCTAGCATGAGGCAATAACAAAATATTCAAGGAGTTTAAAAGGTACTTTTACAGCTCACTGAAGCCAGAACAGATTTCCACCTTAATGGTCAGCAGCACATTTCATAGTCATAGGATGGGTTAGGTTGGAAGGGACCTTAAAGATCATCTAGTTTCAACTGCCCCTGCCATGGGCAGGGACACCTCCCACTAGACCAGGTTGTTCAAGGCCTCGTCCAGCCTGGCCTAGAACACCTTCAGGTAGAAAGCATCCACAACTTCCCTGGGCAACCAGTTCCAGTGTTTCACCACTGTCACTGGAAAGAATTTCTTTCTAATCTCCAGTCGAAATCTCTGCTCTTCCAGCTCAAAGCCATTGCCTCTCAATCCTGTCACTACAAGCCCTTGTCAAGAGTCCCTCTCCAGCCTTCTTGTAGGCCCTTTACAGGTACCGGAAAGCCAGTATAAAGTTCTGCTCCAGGCAGAACAACCCCAACTCTGCAACCTGTGACATCCAACCCAGCAAGAGATCAGAAAGGACCTGAAAAGCATCCCATGTCTGTTTGGTGAGGGTGTTCTCTAGGCACAGGTGGTTTAAAGGCCTTCCTACTGTAAGGGGATGGGATAAATTAATTAATGTGAGACGATATATAAAAATATTAACAGTTTATTAATATTACATATTCAGAACTCGCATCACCCCGATCACCATTTAATAATAATATTAACAGGCTCTTTGCAACATTATGGAAACTATGTACAGGTTATAACAGAATCTGGAAATAGTTATTAAATATATACATTAATTAAACTCAATATAAACTGGAAGAGAAGGCTTTGCGGTCAGTATACCGCTTGCTCACTAGATAAGCATAGGACATAAGGAGCAACTTTCNGTCTTGCGGTGTCACGCTGGCGGTGCAGGCCAAATGCGTGGAGGTATAAGAGGCAGCAGGCACAGACACACCTTGGAATGGCGAAAGGCAAAGGCAGCATGCTCTCTGCTGACCTCTCTTTTATCCAATACAGCCCGAGACCAATGGGCCTTTGGACACAGGATAGCCAATGAAATGGCAGTTAGCCAAGATTTGCCCATATTAGGTGAAGCCATAGGCTTGCTTTACCCTTCTTTGGGAAGAACACAGCCTTGCACAAGGCAGCCGTGTGCACCTTGTTTACCACAGAGTCTGGGCAGGCAACGGACCCCAGACTCAGTGGCGCCAGGCCCTTTGTCCCTTTTCCCGCCGTTGCTCTCCCCAGAACAGCAGGAGGGAGAGCAGAAAAATATGCCTGGGCAAGCCAGGGAAGGTATAAGCCCAATTTGGCCTGCCTAGGCCTACCACGACACCTACATTTAGCATTCAGGAACAAGGATGTAAAGTACAAATTTCCTTCTGTGCTGTCTGAGACTTTTATCATGAATGTCTATGTTTTCTATGCCTTGGTCACTGTCCATGCAGTGTGCTTGTATGCAACACCATGGGGCCTTCAGGATGGACCTAGTTTATTTTTTGCCTAAAAAACAGGGGATTGTGACATTATTTTCTGTTAGGAATGTGACAAGAAGGTTATTTGCATGTCTGTCCAAATGACGAGGCTGTCACTCTTCCAGGAAAGCACTTCACTTAAGGTAGGAAGAATTTATTTCACGCAGCCTTCCCAAATATTGATGTCTTCTGGGTTTTCTGTCTTTTTCTTTTTTTAGGGGCAAAGAAATCCGTAACTTACAGTATGAAGAAATTGTATAAAATGACCAGGGGATGGTTAAGGAAGACATCTTGAGTCTTGACATACTGAGTATGGGTAAATAAACAGTACTTTAAGTATTTTGCAGATGTTGCATTGCCTACTTGAGAAGATAAAAGTGCATTAAGTCAGTTCTAATAACTGACAGGCCCAATTTTACTACAGAAGTAGGAACTTCTGTTAGTGGGGAAGCTTTGATGGTCACAGGGCAAAGTAATTATACTCTGTAAATATTGAAATGAGCTTTCCTGTGCAGTACAGGTTGGATTTTCAGAAACCCTGTGTAAAATGGACTGATTGTACATATGAATTCAGAACCAAAGCCACTCCTGTTCTGTGTATTTATTTTCCAAAATACCCTCAGGCTCTGTCAAAATATTCCTTGTTTTGACTTTAGTTCTCTCAGAAACTTAAGGAACTGGAGTTCATGGAGTTTGGAGTAGATGTGAAACTGTCCTCTCAAAATACATTATTTCTGCATCTACAAGTTCATCCTTAGAATTCTTCAGAGAATGCTTACTGGGTCCTTCTGCAGGGTACACAACAACCTCAAAATGATGGAGATCAGAGGGACCTCTGGAGATCATTTAGTCTGACCCCACTGCTAAAGCAGGGTCACTCAGAGTGAGTTGTCCAGGATCGATGTCCGGGTGGGTTTGGAACCTTGCAGAGAAGGAGACTCCACAACCTCTCTGGGCTGCCTGCTCCAGGACTCCAGCAGTCTCACACCAAAGAAGTTTCTCCTGTTCAGATACAAGCTCCTGGATTCCCGTTTGTGTTCTTTGCCCCTTGTCCTGTCTTTCCCCCCCACCCTTTAGCTTTTTGCTGAACATTGAGCAGATCCCCTCTCAGGCTGCCCTTGTCCAGGCTCAACAGCCTCAGGGCTCTCAGCCTTTCCTCCTTACAGAGATGCTCCAGGCCCCTCAACATCTTTGTAGTGTCCACTGGACTCGAGATCCAGTAGTTCCCTGTCTATCTTGATCTGGGGAGCCCAGAACAGGACTCAGGGCACCAAGCATGGCCTTCCTTGGGCAGTGGAGAGGGGAAAGAGAACTTCCCTTGACTTTACTCCTCAGGAAAAGCACGTTTTATCCCTCAGATGTGTGAGATTCTGAATCCAATCACATTGACTTTCTATGTGCGTAAGAGTGTTTGACTTGAGAAACTTCTCAGGTACTGGATCCTTTCATAAAAATGAGGTGTTTCTTTCATGAGACTGAGCTGACAACTGCCCAACTCGTGGCTGAGCGTTGTCAGAAGTGTCCTAGTTGGAAGAAGAGTCACACTAACCACTGACCTTCAGGACTTGCCTGTGCACATGCCTGCAATGTGTGGTGTTTGGCAGAAGATTCTATCCAAGTGTTTTAACGCTGGGAATGTTATGAGCAAAAGTACCTATTGTTTTGCTCTTTTGAGTATCATTATTTTTTATTGTTATTATTATAATTTTCCTGAAAATCCTGTCCACAAAGACAAAGCTCATTCTCCCTTGCTTAATTAAATTAGCTGAACTAGAGACAGTTTGACTTCCAGACAAGATGTTACATTCATCATGTAATTAAAGACTGGACATTCCTGGCAGGGTTCCTGTGTGACGTGATGGATTTGGAGCATCTGTTGTAAATAGAACCTTGTTTTGCACTGAGCCAGGTGAATTTCCTAATTTTTTGTGTTTATAGAAATAAATTGAGAGAATATTTTCTTTCCGAGGGTGTCAGTGATAAAAGTAATTGTAAAGGTAAAAAATGGAAATAAAATACCTGTCCTGAATAGTGTGTTGGTTGTTTTTTTTTCTAGTGTATCGTGATCAGTGGCGTCATCTTTCAAGCTACATAGGAATGAAATTGGCTGCTAATTGTTTCCAGGGAGCAGTTCAAAGCATAAATTTAAAGAGGAAGACAGAAAATACATTGTTGTATGTAACAAGATTCATTCAGGCTTGCTTTACGGAATCACAGAATTGCCAGGGTTGGAGGGGACCTCAAAGGTCATCCAGCTCCAATCCCCCTGCCATGGGCAGGGACATCTCACACTAGATCAGGTTGCTCAGAGCCACATCCAGCTGTCATTTAAAAACCTCCAGGGATGGGGCTTCTACCACCTCCCTGGGCAACCTGTTCCAGTGTCTCACCATGCTCATGGTGACGAAATTCTTCCTAACATCCAATCTGAATGTACCCACGTCTAGTTTTTGCTCCATTCCCCCTAGTCCTATCACTACCTGACATCCTAAAAAGTTCCTCACAGGGGAACTTTTAAATATTGATTCTTTTAAAATATTTTGAGGTTCAAGTGGCAAAATTGGAATCATCCTTGATGAGACATCTGGAAATTGTAGGACAAATTCCCCCAGATGTCCCTTTTCAGCTATTAAAGAGGCCAGCTGTTCATTGCATGGTGGCATATTCTGCAGAAGTGTCTTCAGGTAGAGCATGTTTGAATGTGTGGCACAAGCATTCTCGGTCCCTGTTAGCAAGAGGCCAATGTCTCCAAAAAGTTTGTTACAAGAAATGGAGCTGGGGAACTGAAGCTGCTGCTTCAATTCAATTAACCTTGGGTTTTGGCTGAATTTTTTTGTTTGCATAAAGAGGTTGCTTTCTGTATAATCTAGAAGTCTTTTATACAAAATATACCCTCAAATCAACTTCGTATGTAGTGAAGACGTGAAACAACCACACAAGCTTTTACATTTCAGTGTAAGCTCTTGTCAAAAGAAATCTGAACTCAAATGTTGACTTACTTAGGTGTGCTTGCTGGAAAGTTCTTAAGAGCAGAGAACTGGTCCCAGTGGCAGAAACAGACCCTGACAGACACATGAGCAGCATGAAAAAAGATTTGGGTTGGAGACCTGGCCTTCTGAATATGAAATAGTCACCAGGTAAGAGGGACAGTGCTGGCAGAGCTGCCGGCTTTGGTCATCTAACAAGGTAAGGACATTTCTATTTTTTGTCCCAAATGAAGTGCGCTGTAGGGGAAATCATATGAGCAAGGGCTTGGCTAAAAGACTGTTTTACCCCACCAGTTTGATGTTAGCAAACTTTAGTGGGGCCCACTGTATTATTTGGAGTAGGGGGAGAAGTTCTCATCTGTGAAGTCTTAAAATACGCAAAATATTTGAAACTGAAATGACAGCACACTGTAGGAAGCAGCAATTTCAGTAACAACCCTCTGTAAATAGGCAGCAGAATGTTTGATTTTAATCTAACAGAGCCTTGTATCTTCTGAGCTTTTGTAGTTTTGTTTATTTTCTTCTAAGGCTGTGTGGGAGAGGGTTTAAGTGAGCCTTGACTCCTTAAGCAAAGAAAGGAAAAACTTCTTTGCTGTAAGGGTGATGGAGCACTGGGGAAGGCTTCCCAGAGAGGTGGTGAAGTCTCCTTCTCTAGACACTTTCAAGGCCCACCTGGATGTATTCCTGTGTGACCTGCCCTAGGTGATCCCGCTTTGGCAGGAGGGTTGGACTTGACCTCTGGAGGTCCCTGACAACTGCTGTCATTCTGTGATTCTATGATTCTATGAAAGGATGCTCACTTCTGGTGAGGATTTGCCTTCTGCAAATGGAGCAAGATCACTCCTAGTGAAATTGTGGTTTCCTCTTTCTGTGTACCTGAGTTCTGTTCCTGTGGTCAGCTCTTGGAAAATGGTACAGTAAGCAGAAAAAGATAATTCTTTTTATGTTTTAAAATAATACCACTTGCTGCACACTGGATGGGTAGAAATCTATCTCATGTGCTGCATGTGTTCCAAGATCATTAAAGGCTAACTAAAATGTTATTCCAAATTTCTCTTCTATCTCCTCTTCACGTCTCTAAATGGCAATGTAACTATTGCATTTTTGCAAGTCACATCATTCCCTCGTGGGCGTGGCACCACAGGCTGTGAAACCACTGGCTCATGAATTATAACTGCTTCAAGGACTGGTTGAGAGACACAGTGTGTTATCAGATTGCCCAGCAGCTGGTTGAGAATCCTTACTAGCAGAGCATTTCAGCACATGCTTAAAACATAGCCATTGCTACCATTGTTAAATGGGCACAACACTTATTTTTAAGACTAAAGGCAACATACAGCTGGGGCTTGAATCTACAGAAGTAAAAAAAAAAAACCCAACTCCCTGTGCTGCACAGCTGGACACTGCTGAACCCTGCTGGGGTATGGCTGCAGCATGAGTGAAGGCTGGATGCAAACAGCTCCTTCCCTTTGCTGGTTTGTATTTGTTACCTTGAAGTTGTGGGTCTTGGTCAGGCAGAGTCTTGAGCATCCTCCTCTAGTGGGAGGTGTCCCTGCCTGTAGCGGGCAGTTTAAAGTCCCTTCTAACCCAGACCATTCTGTAATTCCCTTTTGTTGGACCAGGGTACCTCAGAGGTGTGTGTATCCTGTGGAGGCATCTTGCATCCTAAGAAGGCTCTGTGCTTCTCTGCAGTTCCTCAGCACTGCTAAATTTCAGTGAGAGCAGCTGTTCAATCTGGAGTTCCTTTAATGCTGAGAGGCAGTTGTAGTACTGTGGAAGTGTTCAGATGAGCAGCTTGCATTTAACAGCCATTATTGATACAGTTAATGTTCTGAATATTCAATTAAGACACATTTTGGAGTGTATTTGGTGTTTTGGAAGGTGCTACTGAATTGGTTTTTCAGAACACTCAAAGTCAGTCTAGTGTGTGATAAGGAGCTGGTCTCAGCTGCCATAGTGCAACAGCAATCTTAGTTCTGCACCTTGCTACCTAAGCAAGGGCAGTTGTTCAAGACATGTCCTGGTAGAAAAATACCTGAGAATGTACTGCTTGCTGTTTAGCAGCTAATTAACCATTTTTATGTGCAGCAGATGCTGTATGGCATCAACCCTTCCTAACCTTTAAACTCCTTGTCACCCTGCCAGAGGAGCAGTCCTTCCCCTCACAGGTGTTACTGCACTGCGGAGTTTGCCTGCACTGCGATATGGCTCTTCTCTGTCCTGCGTGGCTGAAGTACCCAGTGCACATCTTGATTTGCCTTTGTGAACTCTCTTTGTACCTAGAATACTGGGTCACTTCTTGCTCTCTGCAGAGAGTTTGTCAAATTCCAGCTTCATGGTCCCCAGTTTACTCCCATCTGTTGACACATTGCCAGTGTTCAGGCCTGTGCAGTAAATCTCGGCGAGACAGAAGAAAGTCTTTCCTCATCACCCATACAGGCTGAAATCTTACATTGTATTCTGCTCTGTAAATCATTTATCTCTGTGCCTTTTCAGCAGTGGCCTACCTTTCCCCTCGAGGCCATTGGTCTTGAACGTATTTATTTTTTTGGCAGAGCTCCACGAATGAATCATAGCCCAGAGCAGCTCCCAGCCCGGACTCCTCGCTATTGTTAATAGCAAATGCTCGATGCAGTTGCTGCAATGTTTTGCTATGTAAAACTTTTAAGAGAAGAGAGATTGATTTCAGACTTGTTGGTTGCTTTTGAAGTTCCCCAGCAGTATGTGGAAATGATTTCTTATGGTCATACAGCTGTAACCCACTAAAATAACTAGTGATTGCTGCAGGGGAAGTCCGTGCAAGGGAATACAGCACTGCCTCTTTCTTCTGCTGAGGTGTGCTTATTCTTCCACAACAATCACTCAAGCTTTTCATTCCAGTTGTAATTCTCCTGTGTACACCTTCCTGCTCCATTTCCATACTGCTTTACTGTTACATTGTTTCTCCTCTTGACTTGAGAATTAAGTCTTTCACTCTGCGTTCTTCAGACATCCCTCTTATGGTTTGGCCATTGTACCATGGATATTGTTTCATGCTCCATCCCCTCTTTTCCTGTGTAACTGTGCTTTCATTAAAGGCAGCCAGGCAGATGATTTATTTCTTGATGTTTAACTGACTTCTTTGTAATGAAGAGCCTGGAGCCAATCAAACAACTAAAGATTTCCATAGGTGAGTCAGCAGCCTGAGATCGACAGTGCCAGTGAAATCTGTAACTTTATCTTGTGCTTCAGAGGCAATAAAGCAGATGACAGGGGATGAATGGGAGATCAAACCTGCACTGGATCTATAACCATAGATCCTGCTTTCCACTTCTCTTTGCAGTCTTTAATCTCAGGACTGTGTCCCTTTATTAAATTGCCTGTTGTCACAAGCAACCTATTTGATGTTTGGCTGCTCCTAAACTTCACATCTGAGGAGCATATAATGGTACCACACAGGGTGCTGGCTTACTCTGTGACCATGTGCAAGATGTGCCTCCTTGCCACTTATTTCCACTTCTTTCAAGTACTGGAGCACTGAGGTCATCCAGGTGGCTGGTTCTATGGCCCTTGTAATACTGGCCATACTGAATACACCTGATTGGTGCAGCTGCAGAGACTGTATTTCTCACCTGGAGGTGATAAACCAGGGAGATTTCTCTTCAGAATCTGGGTAACAGCCGGAGAGAAACAGCTACAACCTTCTGGAGAACAAGGTATCTCGAGACAGCACATAGCCAGCTGAACAAGTGTGGTAACTTGCTCTTGGGGAGCTGGATTTTGTAGTATCCCAGAGCCTTCTGATGTTCACAACAAACATCTTAGCCAAACTGGGAAGAAAGAGATGGATCCAGAGGCCAGTAATCCTGGATGGCTTTGGGAACTGCACTGTGAGTTCTTTACATCGGTTGTGGGTTTAGTGCTGGAGCCTGCTCCAACTTGGGAAGCTGTAAAGTAAACACAGCAGTTGGTGAGTGTCCAGTGGAGGGGGATCCAGGCAGGGCTGTGACTCATGCCTTTTCCTGGCAATTAATTTAAAAATAGCATTGAAATTGAAATATGCTTTGAAGGGCAGAATGTTGGGTCAGTCTGTCTGAGAGTTTTTTTCATGGGTAAGGTACTGAGAAAGGACAAAGCATGTTTCATTTTCAGACCCACTTCTGCTGGCCATACGTTCTGAGTCTGTAGGAAATGAATTTCCTTTCTGTTATCTGTTGCAGGAAGGAGAGATGTTACCTCTGCATAGCTATTTTCTGGTATGGTTTGATTTGGAGGAAACAGCTGCTCTGGCATTTTTGATACTGTGGTTTGCAGTGATCTTATTTACCTGTTTTTCTAGATACAAATCTGCAGCACAGTTGCTAACTGATTCTTAATGGCTGCTTTAGGGAGAGGCTGTAATCATTTTACTCTTGCATGTTTTGACCTCTTACTCAGACATGTTAAATCAGAAACGTTGAGAAACTGAGTAAGTTTTAGTATGTGAACAGCAAGCCTCTGACTATACATTCTGAAATTATTCATGACAACTCCAAATATTTCAGTTCAGTCTTGTGTGGAAGAACTTAGCTGTCATTTCTGCCTTCAGAAACCACCATTCTGCCTAAACCTTTTTGTTAATGGCAGTTTCATTTCGGCAGTTACAGGTTGGTTTGTTGGTTTGTTTTTTTTTGTTTTTTTCCTGTGAAAATAAAGGTCATGCAGCTGCAAAGAACAATATTCTGAGCTGACTGAAACTCCATGCAAGCGTAATGGCTCTAGAGGGTTCTTCCTGGTTTGAAATAGAATCTGAGCAGCCTTCCAGGATTCAGAGGCGGCGCTGGGAGAGCTTGGAGGGACTTTTTGCAAAGGCGTGGACTGACAGAATGAGGGGTGATGACTTCCAGCTGGAAGAAGCTGAATTTCCTCCTAATGTCTAATCTAAATCCTTCCCCAGGAAGGTGGTGAGGCACTGAAACAGGTTGCCCAGAGAAGCTGTAGAGGCTCCAGGCTTGGAAGTGTTCAAAGGCAGGTTGGATGAGGC
>VWYK01071284.1:0-13070 GCA_013399775.1 Semnornis frantzii | reverse complement strand
CAGGGGGTGGTTGGCCCCGCTGCCCGGCCCCAGGCAGTGCGTCCCTCGCTGTGGGGAGTGTCGGTGGACGGGCGAGTATGTCCCGGAGGCGCTGGCGGGCGGGACGGGGCAGCCCCGGCTGGTCCTCTCCGCTGCGAGACTTTCCCTGGGCTGGGCAGCGGGAAAGTCCCGGGAGCGGACGGCGGGGCCCGGCGTGACCCTGAGGAAGCTACCGGGTGCCGCGGGAACCAGCTCAGCCCGACAGCGGGGCCGCGGAGAAGGGGCCGAGCCGCCCGCTGCCACCAGCTCTCTCTGCGTGGGAAGCTGAGCAGCTCTCCCGGCGGCGGCAGGGCCAGTCCTNGCGGCATGGCCAGTCCTGCGGCGGGCAGGGTGGTTCTCCCGCCTGAGAGAGAGCGGCTGGTGCCCGAGGGGCAGGCGGATAGGGCTGCTCCACGCCTCGAGCTGCCGCGCAGGTCACGGCGAAAGGTGCAGCAGGTGAGCTTTAGGAGACGCCTTGAGCTGAGTTCTGTTGGGAAAGTTGTTTTAGACTAGTAAGACTAAGCAGGGAGTGTTATGACTGCCGTCTTAAATTCGCATCTTGGCTTGAACAGAGTGATGTGCCTTACAGAGGAAAGCTCTGGAGTGTCATCGGAGGGTCCTATGGTGAAATCCTCTAGAGCAAACCCGGAGGACGCTATTAAGGCTTCTGGCTCTGCACCTCCTCTGTTCCATTTGTAGAGACATTTTATTTAATCTTTAGCAGGGCGGTTTCAGTCTGTTCAGGCAAGCTAGCTTCATGCTTCCCAGATGCAGTCAGAAGTAACTATTTTTTCTGAGTCAAGCTGACCACAGGTGACACCCATGCACCCCTCTTCTGGAAGTGCAGTGAATGGGAATTTAAGAGCCTTTCCCACTGACATCTGAGAAGCCATGAAGCCAGCTCGTTCTACATCTATGCTGTTGGTGCTTCAGGATTGTCAGGAACTAGAAATAATGGACATTTTTTAATGAAACCAAGGAAGGACTAGCTGACCAAAGGGTAATTTTTTTCTGATCGAATTTTCCTTAGCTGTAGGGAATTGTGTAAAGAACATTCCCTGCAAAGGAACAAACTGCAGGTTGTGAAACTGCAGTAAGATCCTCTTTGCAGGCAGATAGATAGAACCCTTAGATCCAGAACTGTATAAAACTTGCAGAAATCTGTTCCACTTGCCTTAATAATCCATGAACTTAAGGTTCTTCTCCAAATTTCTTGGCCTCTGTATTTTCCTGTGTCCTTGTGAGGGTATTAGTGATGTAGAACGTGTTTTGCTTAAATGCCCTGCATCTCCCTTTATTGTCATTGATGTACCAGCTATAAGCTCGATATTTGGGATCAGGCATGGAGGCTTTTTGGGATCAGTTACAACATCTGCTTTTGGTCAAACAAACCCCAAATCTGGCCTATTAGGCTCTGAGTTGGGGTGTGTCTGCGCTGTGGATTTGCATTGTTTTGTGGAGCAAGTTATGGGGCTGGAACAGCTGTTGCTGCATCCCTGGCATCTCCCACCTGCGATGTGGGGCATGAGGATGGAGTGCTGGGTGCTGAGTCACCTTCCTTGCCTCTGCTTCGTGACGGCTATGGATGCTGCCACGGTGCCTTGACGACCACCTGAGAAGGAACCGAGGCAGTGTCTGAGCTATGAGCACCCAGAAGCGGTGCTGAAAAAGGGCAGGTCTGACAGTCTGGTACAAAAGTACAATGATTAGCTGCAACAGGACAGAAAGTTGTGGCTACAGGCTTTTGGGGCATCTTCATTGCACATTCACGCTCTAAAGCGGCAGGAGGTTCTTGCTTGGGTATGTGTAGCTTTGATAACTGATACAGCATGGAGAGACTGAGAGGATCAGTTTCAGACACGTTTGGAAGTTTACTATGATAAACTGATTTTCTTTCAGTACTTCTTACGACGTTTCGGTATTTCACAATGCATTTGCAGCAGAGCATCTAACATAGGATGGACTGAGTGATGCTGTAGATAAAACAGATTAGACTTTCCCCCTTTAACCTCTTGTATGTGTTAGATTTTAATTCAGGTACCATTGCTCGTAGCTTTCTCTTTAGAACATTACCTTGTTAAGGAGGATTTATGCAACAAGAAAAAGCACAAGGTAAAATGCTAAAGCTTTGCATTAAGCTTGTAATTTTCTGTGTAATAAGTTAAGTTTTGTTTCTGTTTGAAGAGTTGCCTATTCAAACACATTTTCCATATGCAAAACATGCTTGGTAAAAAAAAACAACCAAACACAACCAAAAAACCAAACAACCAAACAAAATCCCACAAACCAACAAACTCCGAGTACTGAATAAACACATTAAAAAACCCAAGCAGTGGTATTTCAGTGATTCCTCTGTCTGGGTGAACTGAGTGCACTCTGAAGACTGAGTTGTAACTGCAGGGTGATGATCAGTGCTGCGTGGCCACCACGATCTGTGCTGAGCACTTGCAGTTCACGTTTGGCATGGCTGTCTCCGTGCTGACAGAGCTCCGACGTGGCCATGTGGAGTACAACGTGCTTAGTGTTGCTTGCAGTACAAATAAGCTTTGCTCTCCTATCATAAAAAACAAAAGATACTGACCTAGTTTGCATAAAACCTGCTGCTTTATCTTCCTTTCCCCTGCAGACTTACTGATTGTGTTGGTAAGTTGTGTTTGGGTTTCCTCTTCATTTAGCTTTTCTTCCATGGAAATCATCTGAAGCCTCTTTCTCTGGGTACTTCTGGTTATGGATTTGCTGGGCACTGCCTTTGTGGCCCTAGACATGAGTAGCTTTTGACCCATTTGCCCATGCTGTTTAGCTAATCTTCTATACATGTGTTGAGTTACACTTCATTTTAGTCCTCACTCGATTATTTCTTATCTGTCTTGTTCTTGTTTCATTTTCAGTTGTTCTAATGAGTCTTACTTATTGTTCCCCTCCTCCCTCCAACAGCCCTATCTCTGACACATGAATTCAAGTACCAGGCTTTTCTCAGCCTCATCAGAATATTCAGCCTGTTTCCCTCCTTAGCGTCGTGCAGAGGTCTGTCTCCAGTTCATACTGAGCTTTAAGAGACCCCTCTCCTTTCAGGTGTTTCTTGTTAAGGTATCTGCAGTGGGTGCTGGTTGGTGTTCTATCAACACCTGTACTCTAGGTGACTTCATGACTGTGATCTCTCCTAAGGTCTTCACGTTCAAGCTATGTCTAAATTCTTCTGATTTTTCTAACCTGCACATCATGGGTTTTGTACATTGCTTTGTGGTCTCAGCACCCAACTTTTCCCTTGTTCTTGCCACCTAATTTGTCAGTTTGGTCACTAGTTAGGACCTGTTCCAGTCAAAAGCCATCACATTCGCACAACAGAGACTACTACCCCAAACATCAACTTTCATGTTTGTTTTTTCCTTTCTGTCCTTTTGCTATTCCTTCCTTTTTCTAAAAACCAAGCACCAAGTTCTTCTCTTTCTTTCAGACCTTTCCCTGCCATACCCCCCCTGTGAGCGATAACTGTCGTGGTACTGAATCAATGTCTCATTGTTCAGTCTGCAGTTGGGCTCTGGTGCCGGTGTCTCCGCTGCCTGTTTACTTAAGCTTCAAACAAGCAACGCTGGGGTTTTTCCCCCGTGTGCTGTCCCTGGGGCTTGGAAGGAGCAATGTAAATCTATGCACTCCCTGAGCTGTTTGTTTTCAAAAGCTTGCGTTTCACTGTGCTTCAAACAAACATCAACAATTATGCTTTTGCAAAGACAAGAGCACTCCGTATCTGCGTGGAATTTCAAAGAGCTTGAAGAGGAGGGGGAAGATCATGTGCTCTTTCCTCCTGCTAATGAGTGTTGTGTTCTTCAAGTGTGAAAACTTACTGGTGGATGTAAAGTAACTTGTCTGCCAGTGTCTCTTTGTGGGTTTACCTTCTGTCTTTGCTGTTCTTCAGGATGTTCTTTGCAGCCTAGGTGAGGTGAAAAGGTAGGGGAATGTTGAGCGACAGAAGTAATTGATAAATAGAAGGACTAAGAAATAAGAAGTAGTATTTGAAACGTAGATAGAATGTAGAAATGTAGATTTGAAAAGTAGATCCAAAGAGTCAGGGTATTTTAAAATAAGTGCTTGTGGCTTGTGTCTCTCTAACAGTTGAGATTTTCTTACAAGAAGTTGTTTCATAGTGTTCAAATGATCCAGAGGAGGTTACATTTGCGTGCTTGTATTTGCTGCTCACTCGTTTTCCCTTATGAGATTTGGGTGTAGAGCAACACTTGTACAAGGCTGGAGAGTTGGGGTTTTGATGGAGATGCATAGGAAAATTCAACTTTTGATCCATGTTGGTTTCTGCTGCATAGAGAAATTTCTGTGCCAGGCAGAGAATGACCTGACTCTTATCAGGAATCGGCATTTTTAACTGGCTTTTTTTTTTTTGTTGGAACCCTGGAACTCTTCTTTCATTTCTGAACCTCCTCAGGATTATGGAACTGTTCACCAAGGATGACAGAGCTCTTCAGTTGATGGTGAAGGCTTCTTGGGAGTTTCTGTATCTGCTACTGTCTTTGCCTAGATGGAATTGGGCTTAAGTTTTGAACTACCTAAGAAAAGGTTCCTTCTCTCACTTTTGTAGGCAACTTTTATTTCCTTCCTGAACTGTTATCCCTGACTTGTTAGTTTAATTTAGAGAGAGAGGTGTATTTTATATTGTTTGCAAAATAATCTGGACATTTATGACTCCTTGAAGGTCACTTTTATAACTGCCAATGCATTCAGCATGTTCGAAAAGCCACAGCAGATATGGTATTGCTCCTTCTGTATGAGCAGCAGCCCTTTGGAGAAGCTTTGGAGTGGACACAGCAATCTTCACAAGACTTCAGCTGTGAAGACCTGCTTCTGGAGTGCTCTTGCAATAGGAACTTTAATAATATGCAAAGCTACAAAACTCTGTCGCTGCCAGTTTTAGTGGAGTTGTGTTTTAAGTGTCTAATTTCCTGAATTGAATTAAAACTTGGTTCCTGTTTCCTTCTCCCAGTGTGGACTTCTGTCACTGGCTAATTCTCTTACCAAGAGCGTGTTCCAGAAAGGGATTGGGCATCTGCTACTTCCATTATTTAAGAATTGCTGGGAGACTTAAAGAAAACAGCAGTTTCTTTTCAATAAAAGGCATTTTATTACCCTTTGCATTGTTCTTCATCCAGAAGGTTTTCCTGAAGAGTTGACCAAACCTCTTTGTGTTTCTGTCTGTGAAATTCAGGGCAGGGCTGAATTAGTGCTGCTGAACGAACCATGCTTCAGCTATCAGTTTGGAGTAGCTGCATCTTCTGATCAGAGAGTTCAATCTTTTCTTCCAAATGAATTTTCACTTTGTTCAAGTCATTTGTGTGAGAGGGTCAGTAATGAACAGTCTAGGAAGCAAGAAAGTGGTGCTATTTTCAACTCCATGAAAACAAAGCAGGAAAGAAACCTCAAGCATCAAAGTCTAAGGGATCAAAGTGTAGTGATGCTGAAGGTTTCTGTAGTGAACACTCTTTCCACATCTTGCCTTTGATTGGGAAGAGAGTGTGGCCAAACACGATGTAAAGAAATATTTAATGAAGGCAGACTTAGAAACCAAGATCTCAAAGCCTTATTTCACTAAAAGCTCTTGCCCACATGTACTGCCTTAAAGTGAAACCGTCAACTGATTTTATAGATTTAGTTAAAATGTTCTTCTTGAGCACAAGTTAATTTTGATAGGGAGGGAGAATTCATCTCTCCATCCTCAAACCTTACATTATTTCAGGTATCTCTTCTTGCACAAATTCTTGGAAACAAGACTGGATTGAATTATTTATTTTCAGTATGTGTATTTTTTTAACATAAAAAGACTTTACAAATCCCTTCTCTCATGCTTTAGAATCTTTGATTATGTCTTTGACATAACTTGGAATGAGGGAAGGAGGACAGCAAAGTTTGTTATTTGTAGTGCAAAGTCAAGGAAATTGCTTCCCACACATATGCTTGTTGTTAAGGCTCTATACATGTGTTTGAGATTTCTGTGGCTGCCACTACCTTTTTTTTATTAAGATCATACTGTAAAGTAAGTCAGAGTGAACAGTTCTTACAACAGGATAGCATGCTAGTTTTGGGGGAGTGGGGAGGGAAACACAAGGCAATTGTTAACAGTCCTGGCTTTTCTCTCTCTCTTTCTCCATTTGTTTTCTGAACAGTTCTGTCTGTGCTTCTGCCTCCTTTAAAATCACATAGAAGCTGTTGGTCTTCTAACAAAAGCATCTTGACAATGTTATTCTCTCCCTTCCCTTTTGGAATTTCATACTGCAAGTTCTTTTAAGTTCGAAACCTTTCATGTGAAACATTGAGAGCCTTATGTAAGCTGTAACACAATTACTTTTTAACTCTTCTTTTAATCTGTTTAGTGCTGAAATGTGCCTTTTCATAGGAGGGGGTTAATTTTTCTTGTGTGGGGAATTAAGAGTTGTAAGGTGAGGAGAAATACAAGGGAAAACAGCTACGGAGGTGTGATTGTGAGGACACAAGTTACATAGACACATGTCCCCTTTTGTATGTTCGTGAGTAAGGCAATGTGGATGTAAGCTTTGCTTGGTTCTGTTTTGGGCACAGGAGGGTAAGGACTGCAAGTCTATAGACTGCTGTGGGTCTGAAGCAATCTTCTGCTCCTGTCAGACCAGCCATCGTCCTCACTTCAAGGAGCTGTGTCTTTGGATATTGTCTTGAGTAGCTATTTTTTGGGGTGGAAGGCTGTCGTGGGGGAGGCAAAAGCCCTTAACAGTTCATAGCAGGCAACTCTGCTGCAACATGCATGAGCAGCACTCAGCTTCAGCCATGTGCTTGAGAATTCGTTCAGGTTTTTTTGAAGGAGTAGCTGTGAGAAAGCTGATTGCAGTGTTTTCTCATTTTCAGCAATGGCTTAATTTTAACAAATCCTGTGCTGGTGTAACATGGAAAAAGCAGCAGGGACCTGACGTTTGCATTCATTTTGCTATCACGCTCTTGCTGTTCATTGCTGTTTCCTTCTACAGAACTTGATGTGTGCATGCTATGGACTGCATGGCATATCACCACCTGTGTTGTGGTAAGGATTCTGCAAGCTCACTCTTTGAAACTTTGGCTCTGAATTTTCCAGGATCCCAAGAGGAATGGAGACTCCATTGGATGTCTTGTCGAGAGCAGCATCTCTAGTACATGCTGATGATGAAAAACGTAAGTCTGGGATTTAGTTCTCTGCTTTGCTGGATCTGGATGCTCTGTTTGCACTGTGTATCAGCTCTAGCAATCTTTGCATTTTACTGAACTGAAAGCATGTGAAAAAATGTCTTCAGAAGCCCTTTGAAGGTCATTTTCGTCAGGTGTAACACCAATGCGCTGCGTTTAAATTAGATATACAGAGGAGGGAATCATTCCTGTTACTTTGAAAAGGTATTTAATTCAGATGAGGTGCCTCTCTTCTCCCAGTTGCATTTGCATTGGTGGTAGACAGGAAGCTGCAAAGGAACTGCCAGCAAACTGAGGATGATTTGAGATCTCATGCTCCCTAGTGATATCAGAGAGACCTGTTCCCATTTAAGAACCCAGAGATAGGTGGGAACAAGGGTAGCAAAGGTCCCTTTCCAGTTCATAAGAACTAAGAAGTTCTTATTAGTAATAAACACTTGTAGTGAGCACTTTTTTATTTTGCTGCTACTGCAAGCTGAGTGTGGGACTTGAGCACAGTAAATGACGTCAGTTCTGGCTACAAAGACTCAGGTTGCCAATTATTTGGGTGATGGTTTTGCTTTTAACATTTGCACTGAGTGTTTGGGATGGGTTAACTAATGTTAGAGTGATGTTTTCAGTCCTGCCAAATTGCAGTGCTAGTTGTAGATGAGATTGCTGCCTACATGCTTCATAATCAATGTTACAGTTTCTCTTTTTGGTTACTGTCAGCACTCAGAAGGTGTCCTGCATGTTAGCCTGGGCATATGCTCACTAAAAAAATGGTGTTTTGCGTTTCATGGCTTCAAGCTGAGACAGGGGAGGTTTAGATTGGACATGAGGAAAAAGTTTTTCATGGAGAGAGTGGTCAGGCACTGGAATGAGCTACCCAGGGCAGCGGTTGAGTCACCAACCCTGGATGTGTTTAAGGGTCATTTGGATGTGGTGCTTGGAGATATGGTTTAAGGTGAATCTTGTAGAGTAGGGTTACAGGTTGGACTTGGTGATCCTGAGGGTCGTTTCCAACCTGGATATTTCTGTGATTCTGTGATTTCACCAATAGTATTTTTGGTTTAGCTTCTTTTAAGATGGCTTTTCTTCTTTTTGAACTTTATTCTGTATCTATTTTTTGAGAAGTCATTGCTTTGAATGTTGAATAAAAGAAGTAATTTAGCGCTGTTGCTAATTAACTTAAAGTCTTTAATTGCAAGGTGAGCAAACCCTGCACTTAGTAGACTAGAAGTCCCAGAATTTGTGTGTATATGCAAATAATCAAGACAACATAGCTTACTCTTTCAGAAGTTCCTAAAATGAAGGTTTCATACGCTGGTGAGCTCTTCTGTACTGCTGGCTCTTAACTGCGTAATGAAAATTGGGTTTGCTGTTCTTTCATGTTCACCTTGGCTGTTGGATAAGTACCAAGTTTTTGTTGCTCCCACTGCAGTGGAGTGGTTTGGTCGATGGCTGCAGTTATTGGCTACTACTGGTAAAATCAACAACAGTTGAAAGCCTTGGTGAAATCATTTCAACTGTGATTTTTGTCCTCAGGGTTTCTCTTGTAAACTTTAGATGTATTTGTACAAAAGGCAAAAGCTTAACCTGTTTTCTGTAGATTGCTTTTAAAATACATGTTTTGAATATGTATTTCTAGTTTTCAAATACATTCTTTTTGGTTAACTGTTGCCTTAAACTCTCATTTGATTTTTGAGTTCCACAGGGTAGGAATGTTGGGCTGGATTTAGAGAATCCAGAGGCAGTCTGATTTGGTGCAACTTGCATGTGAGGAAGCTGATCTGTATCTGGTTCTAATTTAAATTCCTTTAGTCTTACCACTTAAACTTAATTAGATTTATGCCACTCTGCAGCTTCTAACTTGTGCTGTCTCTGAGGTTATCCTGCTGTTGTGCATGCTGCACACCGAGAACACCATGGGATGAAAAGCTGTTGAAGGGAAGTAATGAGGAGTTCAGACCAGACATTGAACTTGCAGCTTTGGGCAGTTGGCCCCAGCCAGACTTAACTCTGTGTTACAGAGTGGATATGAACAGCTTAGTTAGTCTGGATGCTGAATTTAGCAGTTATCCTTGAGCTTTCCAGTGAGGTGCCTGGCAGGCAGCTCCTGGGGTTCTAGCAGTGATCCTGTCTGCATTTCTCTATCTTCTGTTTGATTTGTCCAACAGTTGCTAATACTCCAGTGATGACCAAGAGTGCAGTCATTTATTTATTGATTTTAAAAATCAGATTACTTCCAGATACTTAGTGAGTTGGTTGAATTTATTTCAGTGAGGATTCTTTCATTTAAGCAATACATAAGGGAATTTTATTGCTGGTTTGTTGATTGATTAGGAAAAACTCCAAAGATGGTTGGTGGTTTTTTTTTCGTTTCTTTTTTCTAATGATACTGTGAATTTTCCTGCTTCCAGTTTTGAATAAGGATTTCAGACTAATTCAATTTCTGAAACACTTCTGTTCTTACCCTGGGTCTTTTATTTGTGTCCTGTAACAGAAATTTGCTTCACAGGTAACTCCTGATGCCCTTGGCATGCTTCAGGTCAAAATTATATCCTGTTTATTGAATGGAGAGCAAAGGGAATGTAGCTCTTTGCTGTCCTGATGTGACAGTGCCACCAAGTACTCCATGGTTAGTTTCTACTAATGAAACAATATGTCTGCTTAAGATGATTCAACTCACCTGAGATTCTTATCTAAGCTGTGGAGTTGGAAACTGTTCACTTGCTGCTTTTAACAGATCATTCAAAGCAATTAATATATCCAGTTTAACTGCAGTGCCTCAAAATGCTTCTTCTTCATAGCTGTCTGTTATTACAGGTTTTATAAGAAAAATAAAGGTTGTCTTTAGCACTTCTGTGATCTGCTGTGGGAAGTACATTCTGGAGCATATGAAATATTTTTGAAGGTAGGCTGTGAGTGCTCCTACACAAGGTATAAAGCAAGCTGAAGTTGTTGGTGGTCCCTTATTCATATACATCAATAGTTTTCACCACCTTTCTTCTTGCAAGTGTTACCACTATTTGCAGGCAAACCCTTGATCCTCTTGCAGGCATCTTAATGTTGCAAGCTTTCCCACCCTGCTAGGCTTTAATCCCATCTCAGCCTCAGCTTCTAGCTCATTTGTATAGATCAGCAGCTTCAAGTGTGTTTACAGAATCCCAGCAGTGCAAATGCAGGTTCTTGTTAAAAACCCAGCTTTGTTTCCTGAAGCTGGTAGGTATTTAATTTTGTTCTTTTACATCTGGGTTTATTCAGAGGAGGAACATTACATAAAAGAGTTTAATTCTTTCTAACATGAAAGATCCTCTTATCTCTGTGGGCACTCATTACAGTGCCAAGTAATAGAGAAGTGCCTTCCTGTATATTCAAATCACACTGCAGAAAACAAATACTTTTAAACTTAGCAGCAGTTAAAGAAATGAATGAGATGTGTGCCTGGGTAGATTTCCCAGAATGCTGATTGGTTTCCTAAACAAGCATGACCTTGAGGTTTTTTAGGTTTGGTTATTTGCAGCTGCACCTATGTCAATAAGGTTGGCCTTCAGTGATAGGCTGGCAGTGTGTGTTGTTTTCCATCACCTCTCTGCTCTTTCATGAGCTATCTCATATGCTGTGTTTGTACATCTCCCAGCTGAAGTTGTTCTGCACTTGCCTCTTTTCAGTGGTGCCCAGCAACATGACACGGGGCAGTGGGCACAAACTGGAACTCAAGAGGTTCACAAGGAGAAACTTTGCTGTGAGGGTGTCAGAGCGCTGCAGTGGGACACCCAGGGAGGTTGTGGAGTCTCCACTGGAGAGATTCCAAACCCACCTGGATACTGACCCTGAGCAACCTGCTCTGGGTGCTCCTGCTTTAGCAGGGGGGTTGGGCTGGATGATCTCCAGAGGTTCCTTCCACCCCCACCGTGCTGGGAGATGTGATGTGATTCTGTTAGCAAAGAAAAATAATGAAACACATTGTTAGTGTGATAGAAATGATGAATAATGGAGAGGAAATGAACACTGTAGTTTTGTACTTGCACTACCACTGTGATCATAGAATCATAACCTTGCTTTGGTTAGAAAAGACCTTTAAGATCATTCAGTCCAGTTCTTCACTCTGACAGTGGTGGAACACTGAACAGGTTGCCCAGGGAGGTGATGGAGGCCCCATCCCTGGAGACATTTCAAGTCAAGGCTTGATGGGACTCGGAGCAGCCTGATCTAGTTGGGGATGTCCCTGCTTACTGCAGGGAGGCTGTGACTAGATAGCCTGTAGAGGTCCCTTTCAACTCAGTGCATTCTATGATTCTGTGATACCCTGGTGAGTAAATACTGTTCTTCCTGCAACCGAGTTGAACAGCAAGTACTCAATCATTAAGGAGGACTATCACTCTGTATTGCTCTCATATCAAAATAAGGGGCTTGGGGACTGGTCTTGCTGTTAGAAACTGTTTTAAAACCATCATCTCATTATTTGGAATACAGTGAAGGAAAATGTTCATAAGGCACTTGCCACATGTGTTGAAAGCGCTGCGTGCCCAGCCTGTGCTGATTTTATAGTCACACTTTATAGAATCAGAGTTGTTTCAGCTGGAAAAGACCTCTAAGGTCATCGAGTTCAACCATCAGTCTAACACCAGTGTGGCCATTAAACCATGTCCTGAAGAGCCGTGTGTTTCTTGAACACCTCCAGGGATGGGGACTCCACCACTTCACTGGGCAGCCTGTTCCAATTCCTGACCACTCTTGCAGCAAAGAAGTTTTTCATAATCCTCATCCTAAACTTCCCCTGGTACAATTTCAGGCCATTTGCTCTTGTTCTGTCACCTGATATTAGGGAGAAGAGACCAACCCCCACATCACTGCAACCTCCTTTCTGTGGGTTGTAGAGAGCAACGAGGTCTCATCGAGACTAAACAACCTCAGTTCCTTCAGCTGCTCCTCATAAGATCTGTTCTCCAGACCCCTCAAGACCAGCTTTGTCGCCTTTACTTACACTGCCTTCTACTATTTAAGTCCAGCTTAAGGATATGGGGGTGAATAACAAAAAGCATTTTGTTTCTCAGGGTAATGGAATGAAAAGTCTGTTGCTAGCAAGCAGAAGAAAATACACATCCAGAAGGAAATGAAAGCTTTAGAAACAGCTAATAAATGACACAATAAAATCCTGGGCAACAGCTTTGCATTGAATTTCTTCCTAAGATGCACTCTAACCCTACTCTCCCTCAGCTTCAAACCATTCCCGCTTGTCCTGCCTCCAGACACTCTTATGAATTAAAAGTCTCTCTCCAGCCTTCCTGTTAGGTTCCCTTCAGATATTGGAAGGCAGCTATGAGATCTCCTTGGAGTCTTCTGTTCTCCAGGGTGGTCCAGTGCTTGGATCATCTTTGTGGCTATCCTTTGGACTCACTCCAACAGTTCCATGTCCTTTTTATGCTGGGGACACTAGAACTGAGCAGAATGTTCTAGGTGGGGTCTCACAATGCAAATGGTTGGTTGTTTTGCATAGCTGACCCTGAAAGAAATACAACTTTAAGACTGAGTTGAGGACAGCTTGGTTGATGGTTGGTTTTTGTTTTTTTTTTTTTTAAACACTCTTGAAGAGCATGATGGATCTGTGAGCTTATCATCCAACTACAAACCAAGTGATATTTATAGCAGAATTAGACGCCAAGGTTGTTATTTGTGTGGAAGATGTTAATGATGAAACATTCCTACCATCAGCAGGACTTTTCACCTAGGCTAATTATGGGCAGCAAGCCTAAGGCAGGTTTTCACATCAGTGTTTTGTTGAAGGTTAAATAGCTTCTATCCTACTGTGCGAGCACTTAAATCAGCACTGGAAATATTTAAGCTGCTGAAGGGTTTTTTTTTTTTAACTGTAAAAG
>VWYK01071283.1:23825-43350 GCA_013399775.1 Semnornis frantzii | reverse complement strand
TAGGCAGGAACAGGAAAGGGAAAAGAGAATGATTGTCACTGTCTTCTCTAACACCAGGGAGGACACCAAGTGAAACTTGCAGGTAGCAGGTTCATAAAGAAAACCAGATCTGGTAATTCACAGAATTAAACTTTGAAGTCCTTTCTTATGGGACATGGAAGGTGCCTAAAACTTATGTGAATTTTACAAAAAGGTATTAACTCTATTCACTGGGGAAAAAAACAATCCATGAAGAAATGTCAAATGATGTTCTCTTTATCAAGTGACTGCTAATTTGAGTATGCTAATTTTAAGAGAAAGAAGAAAAGATTATGCTAATAGCCAGCTGGTTTTCCTAAGAATCTTAGTAGGTATTAGAGAAAAAATACCCAGGATGTACCCCAAATTTAACAGTATTTCATGTAGGTCTCTACAAGAGGTAAAAAAATAATTGTATCTGGATGATTAAATATATTGGCTGTGGGAGTAGTTTAAGAGACTATTGCTAGGATTAGCTTCTTGCATTTTTGTAACCTCTCTCTCTGCTCATTTTGATTGCCCTTGTATTCTATAAAATGCCAAGAGGGCCCTTTCTCAAGACAATCAGTCTGTGAGTGCTTGTTGATGTCAGCAGCAGAATGGAAGCTGGTAACCAGAAGGCACACCACAAGTATTTCAACCAACTTCACCTTGACTGCCTGCAGTCTTCATATGTTCAGAATCACACCATCACAGAATGGTAGGGGTTGGAAGGGACTTCTGGAGATCATCTAGTCCAACCCCCATATTTTGTCTTGGGGGAAAGCAAAACCGTAGGTAAAATCCCTTCCAATACTTTTGTGGTCAGCTGATAAACATTTGCTGCCTGTATCTGGTGAGGCTTTCTCCAGCCAGTAACTTTGCCCTTCAGAGTGGCTCATTTGAAAGGGGAAAGCCTCATCCCACTCTACCCATCCTGCAGGATCCCTCTAACTCAGGACAACACACACATTAAAGGCATGTGCAAAACATCAACCAAACTTCAGAAACACTTCCTAACTGACATTGGAAGAGTTTGCTCACACCTCAGTTCTGACACACATATTTCTTCACCTCTTTTTTTTTGGTTGCTCTGTTTCACATAAGCAGTTCCCATGGCATATGGGTCTTTCTCCACAAAGCTGATCAGGCTCCACCTCTCTGCCTGCAAGCTGTATATATTCACTTCCCCAGGACACAAAATCCAGCCCTCACTGCGCAGCGGCGCAGTGAAGTCTTTGTCTGCATGTAGTTAGTAACCCAACATCACACATGCCCTGCGGAGAGCTGAGGCTTTTTGGCACACTGCACGTGAACTGCAACAATTTCACAGTACCAAGAGCTCTTAAAAGTTTCATGACCAGTTAGGAGTCTTATTAATTAAACATGCTCCATGTTATTACAGCTCTTGTAGCAATTAAGCACTGAATTGGTGCCCTGCTATACCAAGTGACAATGCCGTTGTCCTTTGGATCTCAACATCGGTGTTTCGACTTATTAGTTTGGTTGTTTAATCCTGATTTTCAAACATGTAATTAATAAAAACTGAAGGCTTCTATTATGNCCACCATTCTCACTGCCTGCTTTGAAATTAGGAAATCTGAATTTTTAGCTTTGCCAAAAATTCATTTGCCAGCTATCTGATGTTTCATTATCCACACAGGAGACAGTGGGTTGGATTTAGTATATTAGATCTCATTGATGCAACAATAGCATCAGTTTCAGCTGAATACAGAAATCTGAAGTAAAAAGAAAAATACACTTCTTACTACCTGTGTTTGAAATTCCACAATTGGATCCTGGGCTTTAGGTAGGAGTAGCATCCATAGACCTGGTCTGCTATTTCCCCCCCTGAAGTTGTGACACCTTTTGTGTTTGGGAAGAAAATAATTTATTTTCCCAGTGAATTTCTTCTCAATATCTTTCATTGTCCCCACAGTTTTTAATGTGTGAGACAGGAGAGGTGTGCTGCTGGAGCCATGTTCATGAAAAACATAGTAGTTTGAAGGAGCCTTGAGACTCGGAGATCGACGAACTTTCCTGAGTCACCCTGAAAGCAAGGAAGAGCCAAAGCTAAACAATTAAGGTTGAAGCTCTCCCTCATCTGGCAGGTTTTGTGCTGCTGATGCAACAAAGCATGCTGCATGGTGACAGCATGCATCCAGGGACAGTAAAGGGCAGTCAAAAATCGGAAGATGTCCAAAAACAGCTCCTGGAGTGTCTGTCACAACTACCCATGCTCTAGCTTGTGATGTGTGGAGATAAGATGTAGAAGCAATCTGTGCTTTATGTCAGCCTTCTGAGGTGGAGGAGTGTCCCCCAAAATACGACCCCTTTGCTCCACGGGGGAGAGGAATAGGCAAACCATATTTTCTCAATGCCACTTCATCTAGGCAGTAGAGATCTTCTGTTTGGAAAATCATTGATCCCTGGTGGAGCACATTGCTGTGATACCAAATGAGGATAGCAAACCACAAACATCCAGAGCAGAAGCACTGAGGTTGTCCCCTTCTCCCCCTCCAGGTTTTACTGCCCCACATGGTTTCTCTGCACAAGGCAGAGACAAAAGGAGACTCTGGGGCAGTTTGTCTCCCACAAGGGATTGGAAGTAACAAGAACATGAGGCCTTGAATGAGGCCTTGAGTGACCTGTTCTAGTGGGAGGTATCCCTGCCTATGGCAAAGGGTTGGAAGCAGATGGTGGAAGTCCCAACATAAATCATTCTATGGTTCTGGCATCTCTCTGCTTCTGAGAGCAGAAGGCAGTCAGTTTCTTCACTCTTTCCCAGTGTTTTCTTTAGAGCAGCTACAATCAAGCTACATTGTCAGTTTCAAATCAACAGGAATCTTTTCTTATCAGAGGAATAGTTTTTAGGTTTTTGCAAGGAACATCTGAAGTGCCTCTTTCCACAACTTCCACAGCAACACCAGGTGCTATGCCATGATGAGGGAGACACGAGAGCATAAGGACTGATTCTTCTTGCTCCAAAGATACAAACCCAGGATTAAAGACACTTGTTCTTGTTTAGACAGGTAACTGGCATGCTATTTAAAGGGGTAACCACTGATAGAAAGTTCTCTTCCCACTCTCTCCAGCTCCTGCAGGGCACACAGCTCAGCCAAAGAAAAGAGGTAGCTTTTCTTTTTCATGGAGCTGGCAGCCTGCCACATAGAAGGCACATACTACCAAAAGAGATGCTGCTATGCTGGACAATATTTTACCTTATGATTATATATCTGCTCCTCTGCTCAGGTAGAGGGAACCCCCCCCATTGAGTATTCATACCGAGCCTGCCACAGCTCCTGACCTAGTCTTTAGAAAAAGTCCTATCTATTTGCCCTTTTATGTAGTACACATAGTGTATCTATTAGGCCTTCTATGCAGTACACAAAATGTTATCCCTTTAGGAGACACAGCAGCTCCCACCTTTGAACCTGCATTTGTAATGGCCAGCACAACCTCCAGCCTGTCTGTGCTCATGAGAGATGACATGTCCTAAGTATGCACAGGTTGCATCCTTAAAACACATCCCCAAGCACCACATCCAAATGACCTTTAAACACATCCAGGGTTAGTGACTCAACCACCTCCCTGGGCAGCCCATTCCACACCTGACCACTCCTTCTGATTGTTTTTTCCTAACGTCCAGTCTAAACCTACCCAGTCACAGGTTGAGGCCATTCCCTCTTGTTCTATCACTATTTACCTTTGAGAAGAGACCAGCACCAACCTCTCCACAAAGTCCTTTCAGGTAGCTGTAGACAGTGATGAGGTCTCCCCACAGCCTCCTCTTCTTCAAACTGAACAGCCCCAGCTCCTTCAGTCACTCTTCACAAGATTTATTCTCCAGGCCCTTCCCCAGTTCTGTTGCCCTCAAATCCAAGGATTCTGGTCTGAAAATAATTACCAGGACACCTTGCACAGAGCTGTCACAGCCTGTCATTAACTTATGACCATTAAAGGTTATCTGAAAAGTTGAACATTTATTAATTACTTTTCTGTGATGTGTTCATTTGGCATGGGTGTGGAAATGTCCACACATTGTTCCTTGGCCAGTTTGTGTTCTTTACAACCATTCTCACAGGGTGCAGGTGGAGAAGTTCTTGTTCAATCCAGCTGGACTGCAAGATGGAGTGAGCTGTACTTATGTAATCCCTGGCAGCAGTTTTTCTACAGCACCAAAAAAAAAGATTCTGCAAGGAACAGCGTGAGCTCTTAGATTAGAAGGACTCCATGCTCCACTATTCAAGAGATGAGAAGTTGTAACTGCTATTTTGGGGAGGGATCCCATTGTCTAACACAGTACTTGAGGTACAATAACCAGGAGATTTTAATTTAAAGAAATAAAAAGGAGGAAGACTGTTTCCTACCACAAAGATAAAAGATATAAAAAAGACAATTTCACGTCTGGATGATTGACTCCAATTTACAACAATCTTGTAACAATAATCACTTCAATAATGTGGCTGGATGAGGGTTTTAGGGCAGCTAACTGAATTATAGCAAATCTTTACAATTACAACGTTTGTAATGAAAGCAGTTAGTGAAGCCTCAGCGGCCTTCCCTTATCATTTACCATTGACTGATTACTCATTGGAGGAGCAGGCCACCCATCAGTAAAGAGCAGCAGAGCAGCACACAAACCAGCCAAGCCTCCTGCAGCTTCAGAGGGACAAGGCTGCACGGATGGAGAGCACAGGCAATGTGCAGATGCTCCCTGTACCCTTCTTCATCATTTTTGTTAAGGACTGTCTGGATTTATTTATCCTTGCTCTGTCTTCCTGTCTTCCTTTCTTCCATCCCCCCTAACACCTCTATGCATCCAGCAAAGAAGCAGCTGGTTGCGTTTCTGTGGCTTTGCTCAGGGTTTCTTTGGGAAGCAAGACTGCTGCTGGCAGCAGGGTGAAGGGGCCAGTGGGCCTGTGAGTCATGGCTATGGGGAGCGCATATTTGGGGTTATTTTGTGCGTAAAAAGCATCACTAGAAGGGGAAAGGGCAAGCCTGCTATTTCCTTCCAGTCTGGGTTAGCTGAAGGCCTTCTTAAGGAACTAAAACTTCTCTTTTCCCTTTAAGTACTATATTCTTGCATGATACTGCCCTTGGGGGATGCAGGTATACTCCTTAAAGCTGAGGTAGTGCAGGTCTGCTGCATGCTCATGGCCACTGCTTCATGAAAAGCACAGGGGTGCCCATGGAATTCACCTCCCTTCTGCTTCCCTGCAGTTGTATCACTAGCAGCAGACAAATGAGTGTCAGGAAATCTCTGTTCACCAGCTGAGGCAGAATAAAGCTAAACAGTCCCAGGCTGCTGGGAGGTTAGAGGACACAGTTCCTGTTGTGGTTCAAGTGATGTCCCTTCAGGCAGCACTGACACTACCTGAAGAGAAGAACAGTCCTAACTGAGATCCAGGGGGGCATCCAAATTACATCGTTTGGAAGCAAAATCATTTCCTCCATTTGTAGGAGTAAGCATACCTCAACAGGTCCAGTGTCTTCACAAGCTCAGTTAATTCCAGCTCATGATCAAAACAGAAAAACTAAAAATGGCCCAGAAATGTATTTTGCCCAAGTCAAAATCATCAGAGGAGACTCAAATGGCTCTTCTTTCCTGCCCTCCACCCATTCCAACAAGTTATATAACCAGTGTTCCCACCATGAGTCCAAGCTTCCTCTGTGAGAGCCCAGCACACCCCTAGGTGGCCAGCCTTGACCAGTCTACCTCACTCAAGCTGGTCACTAAGGTTCTTCTGAGCATAGAGACAAGACCTACTGTGGAAATCACCAAACCAAATATGTATGCCTGTGTTGTTGATATCCACACTGGAGTTTGCTGTGAACATTTCTTGATATTTTTCAGAGATAAATAATCACTTAGTCTTGTTCGGAGTTGACTTCTAAAACAGTTAAGAGATATTGTACACAAGAACTGCCTGTTTCTCAAGATTGCCATAAAAGGAGCCCAGGAATGATTAGAGGCTGGGGTCAATACCTATAGTGTGACAGTAAAATTATGTGAAACTCAACCCAGCATCCAAAATAGTGCCTTGGCTGGCCCCCAAAATCTGCTCAGACAATGTACCATAAGGTACATGCCTGGCACCTTGCAGCTGCCCTGGGTAGCTCTTAACAAGTCTATAGATTAACTTGGCTACAAATGGACAACAAGGTATTACTGCAGCAATAAATCACCCTTGGGACTTAACATGTCTGGAGTACATATGTTAATGTTGATTTCTCCAAGCTTCTTCAAGCTTCAAGTAGAAGTGCAACTTAATAGAGCCTCAGATTCACATCACAAGATCAACCATCTTGTGGCCTCACACAACCTTCAGCAGTGGCAGCAGCAACTAAGTTCACACATTCCCAGTTGGTTTTCTTTATTAGCCTAATATCAATAGGAAGTTTTCATACCAATAATAGTGACCTGTGACTGTGCCTGAGACCTAGCAGTCTGATGAAGTCCCCACTGACTGGAAAAGGGGAAATATAAACCCCATTTTCAAAAAGGGTAAGAAGAAAGAACCAGGGAACTATAGGCCAGTCAGTCTCACCTCTGTGCCTGGTAAGGTCATGGATTAGATCCTCCTGGAGGCATGACTGAGACAGGAGAAGAGTGAAGAGTTGATTTGGTACAATCAGTATGAACTCACCAAGGGCAAATTCTGCCTGACAAACCTGGTGACCTTCTATGCACAGGTCACATTAATTGATGAGCGGCAAGCAACTGATGTAATTTACCTGGACCTGAGCAAAGCCTTCCACTCTCTCCCACACCACATCCTGATCTTCAAACTGGTGAAACAAGGGTTTGATGGGTGGACCACTTGATGGATAAAGAACTGGCTCGATGGCCACACCCAAATGGTGGCTGTCAATGGCTCCATGTCCCAGTGGAGGCCAGTGACAGGTGGAGTCCCTCAGGGATCAGTACTGGGACAAGTCTTTTTTAACATATTTGTCAGCAACATGGACAGTGGCATTGAGTGCACCCTCAGCAAGTTTGCCAATGACACTAAGCTGTGTGGTACAGTTGACACGCTGGAGGAAAGGGATCCATCCAGAGAGACCTTGACAGGCTGAAGAGGTGTGCCCAAGCAAATCTCATGAGGTTCAACAAGGCCAAGTGCAAGGTCCTGCATCTGGGTCGAGACAATACCAAGCACCAATATAGGTGGGGCAGTGACTGGCTTGAGACTAGCCCTGAGAAAAGGGACTTAGGGGTGCTGGTGGACTAGAAGCTCAACATGAGCCATCAGTGTGCTCTTGCGGCCCAGAAAGCCAACCAGAACCTGGGCTGCATCAAAAGAAGTGTGGCCAGCAGGTCCAGGGAAGTGATCCTCCTCCTCTACTCCGCACTGGTGATACCCCACCTGGAGTACTGTGTCCAGTTCTGGAGCTCCTGTTACAAGAAGGATATGGATGTGCTGGAACACGTCCAGAGAAAGGCCATGAGGATGATCAGAGGGCTGGAGCACCTCTGCTATGAGGGTAGTCAGAGGGATTTGGGAATGTTCAGTCTGGAGAGGAGAAGGCTTAGAGGAGACCTTATTGTGGCCTTCCAGTATCTGAAGGCAGCCTACAGGAAAGGTGGGGAAGGACTTTTTAGGATGTCAGGTAGTGATAGGACTGGGGGGCATGGAACAAAACTAGAAGCGGATAGATTGAGACTGGATGTTAGGAAGTTCTTCACCATGAGAGTGGTGAGACACTGGAACAGGTTGCCCAGGGAGGTGGTCAAAGCCCCACCCATGGAGGTGTTTAAGGCCAGGCTGGATGAGGCTCTAGACAGCCTGATCTAGTGTGAGGTGTCCCTGCACATGGCAGGGGGGTTGGAACTGGATGATCCTTGTGGTCCCTTCCAACCCTGACTGATTCTATGATTCTATGATTTCTGAAACTGCCACTTGTCATCACATAGATAAATAAGCATTAACAAAAGCAAGTTGTAACCTAAGTTGTCTTTAGTGAGCCCTCTCCAGCAGTCTCTGCATTTGTGTTTAAAAGCACAAGTTAACTCCTTTTGAAGTCAGTGGAATTTTGTAACTCAGCCCTGGAATATTGTATTCTTCACCACCAGCAATGACAGCCAGTGGTTCAAAAATCCCTGGTACCCTGGCATCATCATTTGTCCTGCTGATATAGTCTTTCACTCTTCCTTTGTGTTGCTTTATCTGCTGACTGACTGACTGCTGCCTCTCATTCTGCTAGCAAACATCTCCTGGGAAAGTGGGCATCTTTCTAGGTTTCTGCAGCACCTGACACAATAATAAGATTTTAATACGGATTCACCTATTTCCAAAGGAGATACGTAGTGACATGGCAGATTTTGACAAAATCAAGAAATAAACATTCTCCCATAAGGAGCTGAGCTAAAAGGCCTGAGTGCTTGAAGCTCCCAGCTCCAGAATTTGCTTCATCATTTTGCAGTATTGGTCATTGTAAGTGTGGTATATCTAGAATGCTTTTCTGGTTTCTTTGCCAACAAGACTCTGCTAGAAAAACCAGAAGCCCACCTTAAAACTCTTCTGCCCTGGTGATTTAACTCCCATCATTGTTGGCAGACCACTTCTCGCAGCCACTCTGCAGACAGTTTGATTTTCTTACTGCAAGTACAATGAGCCAAGGCAGTTCTGCATTGCATGGATGCACAGCATCCTCGGCAGAGAGAGCAAAAATCTCCCTCGCATTCACAGCCATGGAAAGAAACAAAACCTCATCCCCAATAAAAAATTAGGAGGTGTTTTTTGTTTTAATTATTCAAACATGAGTTTGCTTTTAAGCCTCAAGCTCAAGGTAGATTTCTTCCACTCTGTGGTCTACATTCAGGATATTGAATATATAACTAAATATACAAGTGAATATATAACTGTGCTGAACAAAGGAGAGAATTGGCAAAGACATGCCACTGAATCTCTTGTCTCAATTAACATTGCTGCTGGGTGGTACTATAATTGACTTCTGCTCTTATTAAATGCAGAAGCAGTTAGTACATTGCTTCTACTCGCTGAGTTTAGAGAGCTACCAGCTGAGCCTTTTCTTAACCCAATCACAGGAACAAAAAGGAAGCAGTGTGAGCTTCAGCTGCAGCCTACGCCCTGTTCTTCACTGTGGACTATACACATTTTGAAGAGAAGGTAAGATCTTTGTGAGGTGTGCTCTCAGAAAGCAGAACCAACACTACTAGCTTCCCTCTCCTAGTCAGAAATCATAGAATATGTCTGGTTGGAAGAGACTTTAAAGATCATCCAGTCCAACACTTGACCCAGCACTAAGGATCAACACTAAACCATGTCCTGAAGCGCCAGGTCCACACACTGCTCGAATACCTCCACCACTGCCCTGCAATCAATGTTTGATAATCCTGTCAGTGAAGAACTATTTCATAATATCCAGCCTAAATCTGATACAGCTTGTAAATCATTTTCTCTAGTCCTGTTATTTGTCTTCAAAGAGAAGAGCCTGGCCCCCTTCTGGCTCCAACCTCCCTTTGGGTTTTTGTGTATTTCTTTCACTAGTTTGGTATGGAAAATATCTCAGTCACCAGAAGAGCAGGTATGTACTTATTACTTCACTAAAAAAAGTATCAAAATTATGATTCTAAAATTTTTAAAAATCTTATTCCCACTCCTTCTTGCTGTTAAAAATAGCTGCACCGTTTCAACCATTTCTGCTTCAGACTTGAGGCTTGATGGGGCAGAAACCTCTCTGGGTTTTACGTGCTCACAAACCCTCAGCAAACTGAAGGAAACAAAATTCCCTTCTTTCAAGGACTCGGTTCATGCACACAGGGCTGAGTAGCAACTTTTTGGTTGGGGCTGGGGGAAGGCTACATGCTGTGAAGAGCAGTGCTCTATAACTGTCAGAGGAACCATTAAAGGTATTCCTAGCAAGCAAGTGAGTAGAAGGTAAGAGTGAAAATGCTAGACCTTTTTTGTCCCTGCCAGAATAAAGGTTTTATCTACTCCAGGGAAAATGAGAGGAAATGTTAGCATCTTCCACAACCTGACCTCACACAGAAACAGGGGTTAGCCAAATCCTGCCCTTAAAATACCAAGTTGAGACACTAGAATAGTTGTTGAGTCTCTGATTTGTCTTTAGAAAACAGGAGCTGTCAACAACTCAGCTACGCAGAGGTTAACGCAAGCCAGAAACCTATGCCAGAAGATACAAGGGAAGAAACAGAGTCATGAAAAGAACTTGTTCCTGTAGTGCCTAAGTTACTGATTTGGAGTTAGAAACTAAGAGCAGAGGAATGTTTACTGGACTGATTTTCGTTGTGCTTTTTATTTTTATTTATTTATTTATTCACCCTGATTCTGTGACTGAGCTGTGACATCCTATGGGGGAAAAGAGAGACAAAATAGTTCTGCCTTGTGACTTTGAGCACTGGCTCTTCTAGCGAGCCTACATGGATGTTCCATCAAAGCAGCTGCAACAAGTTGTATTTTTAAGTCGGTCATGCTTGGATACCCAAAGAATTAGACAGCTCCTGCCAGCCCATGAACCCAGTGAAATAATGTGGTTCTTCTCTAGCTCTCAAATGTATCAAAATTACCTGAAATATTTTGTAAAAGGATCACCTCCTTTCCTTCCATGGATGGATTTTTTTTTTTTTTTATTTCCCTCGAGGAAAATCTGAGCCATATTAATTGACAGAGTAGAAAAGAGATTCAAAGGCAATGAAAAAAGCAAGCCTCATTTTTTTTTAGTACTGCCTGCCATCAAACATTACAAACCTTGCCACTTTTCTCTCCCTTGATGAATACTGGCTTCAGAGAGACAACTGCTCACACACCTGCCTAAGGAGCAGTGCAGGTAACTCCGCAGGATTCATTCGAAATATTATCACCTCCCATCACTGACAAAGTTACCTGTTTGGTCATTGTGTTCAGAAGAAAAGCCTAAATAAGGCCAAACTAGATGCAAAATAACCTTCAGAATTTTCGTGTACATCTTAAGTGTCTTTTTACTCAGCAGGTTGTGTTTTATCAATATGTGAAGTGTTTCAATACATGAAATTCAGTTCAGATCTCCTATGCAAAAAGGAACACTCTGGGATGAAAGCTAATTAAAACCCTCAAGTATCCCTTTTCTAATACTCTAGTTATTTTACAGATAGTTTTCTCAGTTCCATGCTGAAAAAAAATGGGGGGAAAAATAAAATGAATGTATTATTTATTCTTCTATCAAAGAGAAATGCTGATATTCCCCATAGTCGGGTTTGAAATATTCTCCTGCCCATTTTGTCAACATACTGATTTTCAGTATTTGCTTATGATCAGTAATACTGAAAGCAGAGAAAGTGAAGAGTAACTCCTCAGAGGCCCTTCTTTTTTCCTAGTGCAATGGAAGACATTGAAGTATTTATCTCATACTCCACTAAATAAAAAGAATGAGTAAAGTGAGACTGAGTAGGTTTTCCCCCCGAGACCTCCTAAGTAACCATATTTGAAGTACTTCTAGAACATTTTGGCCATTTGTTGTATGATTTCAGGTGACCCACAAAAATTTTGTCTCTCCCAAGCTGATTTGTCATGTGCTGCATATTTGTTTGGCCTTGCAAACTTGGGCTCAGCTTTACCTCCAGTTGCAACCTCTCATAAGATGTGGTCTCTACAGGAGCCCCTCTCAAAGGCTCAGCTCCTCAACCTTCAGGGGTTAGAGGTGAATATTGCTCCTGTCTAATTCCCAATTAGACAGCCAGATGTCATACAAGTGTTGGAATTGTTGTATACATTACGGAGACCATAAGACAGCTATACAAGCATGAATGATAACTTTCAGCTGAGGGAGACTTTGTACCCACTATTCACAGCACTCTCTTTGAAGCTGTGGTTAGGACTTCCAACACAGATGCCTGTTATGACAGATAGCCAAACACTTGACCTCTACAGTTCTAGACTTTTTAACTGATCACAAAGCAGTTGAATGGGTCACATCAGCCTGGGCTGAAGTTAAGGTCTTAAGGCAGACTTGAGAATAGAAAGACTGTTTTCCATTAGGAAAGCCATAAGGCTTATTTGAGAACATATTGACACTAAAAGGTAGGTTAATAGCTTTACCTTTTCATTTTTGAGTCATAGAATGGTCTGGGTGGAAGGAACCTCCAAAGGTCATCTGGTCTAACCCCCAACATTTAGCCTGACCTGTGAAGGATATGCTTGTAACAATGAAGTGAAATGAAGAATGTCCTTGTTATTATTTTAAACTCAACATTTCTTATATAGAACTTACATTATAAATGTTTTGCCTTGCAGTTCAGGTCTTAGATTCCTAGAGTAGATCTAGGAGTAATTATTAAAGATACTCTTAAAAGTAGTTTTCTGTAAACTGAATAAATGTTACATAATTGAATTTTGTGCAACGATAAAGCAAGAAATGGTCAAATTGACATTAAGAATTGCCAAATAATTTCATCCCATATAGCTGACAACTTTGTCATGGAAAGAGAATGTATAGACTGGCACATACTCCTTGTATAAACTAGCCTTATGTTTACACACAGAGGTAAGTCTAACCTAAAGACTAATGCTGGAGGCCAAAGAGAACAGTTACAAGTCCGAAGCTTTTAGACTGTAAGGCAATGGTCTCTCTTGTAAAACTTCTAGACAGGCAGACAAAAGAAGCAGAAGCTAAACATAGAAATGTGTCAACATGCATCTTCGGGAAATCATTTAACCTATTCACAGCTACCAACTGGAGTGAAAAACTCATTACTGTTCACCAGTTACAAAATGGAGAACAAAGGTTTGGAATGAAATCCAACAGCTTTAAGGACACATTACTTTAAAATGCTCATGAGGTTATTCCCTCTATATGTTTTAACCAAGACACTGGTGACACTTTGATGGGCTGATTTGACAACACTGGAATAAAAGACACAAGCCAGACAAATCAGGTATCTTGACTGAAAAACAGCCTCCATCAAATATACATTCAGTGTCACCAATGTGATATCATGATGTTAATAATGGGGAGGGATCTTGTCGGGCTACAGAATGTAGCAGCCTGGCAGGATAGCAGAGCCACGTCTGCATTTCAGAAACCAATGCTTAACAAAAGAAGTGGCACGCAGCTTAGCCCAAGAGTATGTATCATGTCTCACCCAACTTACAGAAGGTGTTTGCACAGACTGCTGTGAGGATCTTAGGCTTGCTTTTAAATTGTATTACAATATTTTAAGAGGACATAACTTAAAGAATACAGATTCCTGAAAACTAGAGGCTCATTTTAAACTAGAGGCTCATTTTCTCTCAGATGCATGAAAGTTTGCTGAATAAATAAGCAGGAAAGAGAAGCTGATGCTATTTAAAAAAAAAAAAAAAAAACAACACCAAAAAAACCAAACCAACCCATGTATGAAAATTTCAGGTAAGAGTTATCATCTTGTCAAAGCAATGAATACACTCTGCTGCCTAAGAGCAGAAAGGCAGTGGCTCTGCCACAACATTCAACTCCCTCCTGGCAGCAGCCAAAGTAACTTCATTGTGGTGCTCTGCAGAGGCTGGGGGTGGTTTTGCTTGTTGCTTTCCAGAAAAACAAAAACAAATAAATAAATAATGTTAATAAGAGCACCTCACAGAAACATTAAACCATTAGGGAGCTCCGCTAACTCTGCCCCTGAGGTGTGGAAAACTGTGGCAATGGTAGATAGGAAATACTGTATATAGGTGACACTGTTAAAGTAGACTGGCTCCTAGCCGTCTGCCCTGAGCAAATACTCTCCTCCTTTTCCATTCTTCATACTCCTTCTACCTCACAGCCCTGACTCTAAAGTAAAGCTTCGTTTTTCAACTATTAATAAAATGGTAGTGTTATATGAACCTCAAATCTAATTGAATAATACCTAATTAACAGCCTAAAAAAATATTTCTGTGTAAGAGAAGAGTATCTCCTTTGATATCAGTGGCACTGTATTAGGTTAAACTTCAAGAATATCAGAGTCACTGTCAAAACTACTGTTTAGCATAAAGCTGTTTCCTCTCCTGTTAATTCATCTTTAGTCTGAGGCCAGGCTAATTGCTGAAAATCATCTTCCTTGTAGAGCAGACTACTGGTGATTTTCCACCAATTTAATTGAAAGGTGAATTTTAAGCTGATGCAATCAAGCTACAGCAAACTATAAGGTGCTTCTTGTGAAACTTCTTTCCAAAGAGAAGCTTACATTGGTTTAAGAGTGCTTCACAGTCATTTATCTTAAGAGGCAAAGAGCTTGCACACATCTTTACAAGGTTTGTCCTCAGCTAGAGTCCATGGGTTGAGAGGCAGGAATTAATTCAGCTGCCCACACTTAGTCCTTTAAGCACAAAGGGGCAGCAGCCCAGATCAAACATGAGCACCTGACTTATTTTGGCTGGAGTCAATTCATTTCTCATTTGACCTAACCTAAAATAATCCATTAACCCTCAGAATTACAAATGTCTCTACTATCTTTGGTGCTGGCTGGCCAGATCAAATACAAATTGATTCAAGTGGCATCGATACAATTTACTTAAGTTCCCTATCTCTTACCATACCCAAAGCCATGGTATATTGCCCATGATCTCAACAAAGAATTAAATACCCTTCTGTTAACCAAGATACATATATGCTCTACCTTACAGTGAGTCTCCCAGAAACACTCTTACCCCTGCTTTGATTAGACCTTATCCTCAGCCTGATAGGCATTTCTTTCTGCTGCAGTGACTGTGGTGTCTGGTATCACTAGGGGCACTGAGCAGCTTGCAGCATCAGCCTTCAAACTGATGATTATGATGGATACTGAGAGGAGACTCACCCTTCCATCAAGAGCACCACAGCCCCATGCTGCTCAGTACTTCTCCCAGGCTCAGAGAGAAGGCACTTGCCTGGTTCAATGGGTACCTTTGACTCTTTCCCTACAGTTACATTTTCCCTTTGCCCTATGCCTAAAATCCAGGCTGCACTTGCATGCTGAATTTCAGCATACAGGGATGTCTGGTTCCTCCTCCTTCACTTATCACTCCACTTGATCCACTGACATTTTTCTTCAAACTCTCCTTTTCAGTCTGTGACTGTCTGAAATCAACATCATTTAGCATTCTCATTCTGGTCTCTAATTTTCCCATCATAGCAACTTTATATTTTGCATGGCGCACTCCAGGAACAGCTGCTGCTCTTCCACCAGGATCCTCCCTCCTTCCTAGGTCTGGCTGTCAGGAGGTTGCAGGTGTGCTTGAGCTCCACCGTTCCTGCCTGCCTGTGCCACCAGTTGACTCCAAACTTCCTGGGGATTGTCCTCATTCAAGCGTGCCACTCACCTGTCAGGGAGGTGTTTCTGCAGCCCACACCAGCTGTAAAAGCACAGAAAATAGGCTGTTTTCCCAACAGGGTTTCTAAGAAGTCTCTCTCTTTTAAAATTTTGGGGAACTTAGCCACAGCAATAACACAGAGTTCTGGGTTTTACTACCTACTCTTCCCTGTTCCTGAATGTTACATATTGGAGGAGACCCTGCATAAAGCCCACCCAGTGCCCCACCAAATCACAGGGTATGCTGGCTAGAGCTTGTCTTCAGGGGTCAAGCTAGTCCTTGTGTTTCAGAAAGGAAACACACACCCCCGCCCCTCTTTCCACAGGCTCCATGGGAAGGACAAGCTTTTAGGATCACCCATTTCCATTTCCTCAAGAGTGGAATGGTTTGCCAGTCAGACTGAAACTCTTTGAAAACTAGACCAGTATTCTGCAAAGAAAGAATCAGCTTAACAAAACAGCCTTGGAACAAATGTATGAAAAGGAAGCGCTGTCTCTCAGCTAACTGCATCCTGGCTTGGCTCCAATTGTTCCTCTCTATTTCAACCAGCTGAAGTGTTGTTAGGGCCTGTCTCGCTCCAAGAGCCACTGTCAGAACCTTAAGAGCATGGAATGCCTGAGTGGTTAATGTTGGACACATTCATCATTGTTTTTCATCTCCTTAGGCAAGGCATAAAATAGGGAAGCCACTCTGGAGATGCTCCCATTCCTACAGACCCCTTCTCTCTTTGCAGATTATTCAAGTCCAAAGATCACATCAAGTGTTACCTGCAGCTCCTAACTTACTCTTTAACCAAAAGCTGCTGGTTTGGTTTTTTTTTCATGCAACCTATGGGATCGTTATGTCTTACAACCTGTCTTTAGAACTGTGGATATTCACTAGGCGTAGGCCAGACACAGCCTGGTACCATCAATCACATGCCCAGTGAACTCCAGACTTCCCTGAACATAAACACAGAGAATTACAACCAGGTTAGTGTTTTTTCCCTGCAAGCAGGCCAAGCACCCACTGCACATGAGATGCTCCTTGCGCTCCAGCAGGGAGACATTTAGTCCTAAACCCACTGTGATGAAGTATCTTTGCTGACAAAATCTGAATTCCTTCTCATCAACCCTTCCCCACTTCTTCCCCTACAGCCAGAACTGATGTAACTATATAAGCAGCCAAGTCAGACCAAACAGCTCTTCAGTGTGTGTTTTGCTTGCTGAACTCCCTGAACTAGCACATTGTGGAGTCAAACATACAGTGGTGTTGGTGCAAATAAAGCAGCTGGAGTGAGTGATTTTGCCTTTTGAATGGGGGAAAGGGAGCAGGGCCACTTATTTCAGCAACAACCCACAGTTAGATCGCCTTAATCACTCCATGCAAACACTGTCATACACTGTGAAAGCAGAAGATGTGTCTAGAGAAATTATTAACAATGGGGACTAACAGCAGAAGAGTAGAGGACAAGTTTCTAACTTGGCTGACCAAATGCTGGTGCCAGGCTTTGACACCTTCATTGCTGAGTGAGTGGAGATTTGGCATGCCAGTACTAAAAGCTTGCAAATCTTTAGCATGTGCACAGATTAGACATTTATTTGTTTTCCATACTAAATGCTGAATTGGGCAATCCTACAGGTCCTTGGAGGTGCATCTTTATTCTGCCACACCACGATGTCACGCCACCGCTCAACAGAGCTTTCCTGAAAACTGCAGAGAGACTGCCACCTCCAGTGGCAGTTAGGAGCAGACTACAAGTTTCTAAATCCACACATGGCAGTTGTTACAGTAGGTCATGAAAGATCCACACTAGGTGACCTCCAGATGTCCATTCCAACCCTTGCCACTGTAATTCTGCAAACTCCTGTGCCTGACTTCAGTAATTTTATGTTTGCCTTTAGTGAGAACAACAACTGCTTTCTTGAGCAGATGTTCTGTTACAGGATTTTGTAATGGAGGGGTAATGCACTGATTGCAAGATGGTATTTTCAAAATTAATATTGTTTAGTTATTTTTATGTTCAAAACTCTCACCACCTCCGACCACTAATTTTAATAATAATCAGGTTCTTCTGCAACGGTCATAAAACATTATAGAGAGGAATAATACAGAATCTAGAACGTTTAAGAAATAACTAGCAAACATATAAACATTAATTGAACTGGAAGAGGTTCTTGTGGTCAATATACTGCTTGTGTTTGATTATACCACTTGTCCACTAGATGGACTCAAAGAGCTCCTTTCTGCTTATGGCAGAAGGCAATTAGTGAATTACAAGAGGCTTTAAGTATTTACTCACCAAATATTAGTCTCCCGACCCGCAGAGCGAGCTACAGTTTCAGACAGTACCCAAATGCTCTCAGGGAATTCTCTCGGTGCCTTGTCAGCCACTGAGGCTTCTGACTCTTCCCAGGCTTCACAGGGTGCTGGGGAAAGGAGGCAGACGACTCTGACCTGGTCCTGATTTCCCTGGATGATCTGCATGCCTCCAGGACTTCCTCATCTTGGTGGGAGACTTTCAGATGTAGGCAGGATGTCTTGTGATGTGCAGTCTCAGCACAATGTCATTCTGGCTATGCAGGCAGAACATGTGGATGTGTTTAAAGCCTGTTCCTGGTAAACTCGAGGCAGGCAGTTTCCAGGTAGTTCAAGAGGGCTAACTTATAGTTTAGCAAAGCATGAAGCTGCAGAACACAATGGCAGAATCACTGCCATAAACAGAGAACAATGGCAGCAGAGCATCAGGCAAGCACAAATACAATGGCAGAGCAGAGGCGATACCTGTTGATCTCTTTTTATCACTACAACCTGAGACTAATGAGCCTTTGGACACAGAATAGACAATTAGAATGGCAGTTAGCTAAGCTTGACCACATTAGGTGAAGCCATAGGCTTGCTTTACCCAACTTTGGGGAAAACACAGGCCTTGTATGAGGCAGGTAGAAGCCAAGTGTATGTACCTTGTTTACCAAAGAATGTAAATAGGAGCAAAACAAGTTGGGGTAAGCCAGAGTCCTTAGACTCAGTGGCTCTGGGTTCTTTGTCCTCTTTCCCGTGGTTGCTTCTCCCCAAAATAGAGAGACGGAGAGCAGAAAAACAAGCTTGGGCAAGCCAGGACATGTTCAGGTCTATTTTGGCCTAGTCAGGCCTACCACAACAGATTTGATAAGAAGCAAGTAGCAAATGTCACTTGCATCTTCACTTACCAGCCAGCTGAAGCTTGGCTTGATGCTTTTGGACTTTCACTTTTAAGTGCTTCTTGCTTGACTTTTTCAACAACTTTGATAAGCTGGAAAAACACAAGGACACACACCAGCCTTCTGGTAATGGATGCACTACAAGCTACAAGGTATATGAAGAACAGCAGCTAAATCCAGCAATGACTTATGCTGAAAGCTACGACCAGTGATGAAGATCTGTATTCACCACAGTGTATCATGATTAAAAGAGGCCTGAAAGCTGCTGGCAAGACACTGAGTAAAATGCTGGCATTTTGCTTTAGAACCATAATGAGTGGAAGATACTGTCTCCTATGAAGACAGACTGAGAGAGTTGGGGCTGTTCAGTCAGGAGAGGAGAAGGCTCCAAGGAGACCTTATTGTGGCCTTCCAGTATCTGAAGGGGCCTACAGGAAAGCTGACGAGGGGCTTTTAAGTGTAGTGGTAGTGATAGGACTTGGGGGAATGGAGCAAAATTAGAAGTGGATAGATGCAGACTGGATATTAGGAAGAAATTCTTCAGCGTGAGGGTGGTGAGACACTGGAACAGGTTGCCCACGGAGGTGGTGGAAGCCTCATCCCTGGAGGTCTTTAAGGCCAGGATGGATGTGGCTCTGAGAAACCTGATCTAGTGTGAGGTGTCCCTGCCCATGGCAGCAGGGGTTGGAACTAGGTGGATCCTTGATGTCCTTTCCAGCCCTGACAATTCTATGATTCTATGATTAGTAGTATATACTTTGTACCTACTCTTAGTAAATCACAGATAAATTGGCAATCTATACAGGAGAGGAAGGTTAGAGCTCAGCTTGCAAGCAGACTGGATTAGTTCTCCCTACAGATCAGAGGTTATTGGCAGGCAGCCCATGTTACCATTTAGTCCTCATAGCAAACATCTTTTTAAAAGTATTTTCCATGTAGGCAGACAAACTGTAGCCACTGAGACTCCAAAGAGCTGCCAGATAGCCCTTTCTGACCTTTGGAGGCTTTCGGTTGTTTTCCAGGTAATACAAATCAAAACCGAAATTGCGATAATATCTGTACCAAAAAAAAAAAAAAAAA
>VWYK01071283.1:0-23797 GCA_013399775.1 Semnornis frantzii | reverse complement strand
AAAAAAAAAAAAAAAGGAGTTCTGGTTCTCTACAAGGCAAACAACAAGGAGAAGGGCAAAACGTTCCCAAAGAATGAGGAAAATCACACTGTTTTCTTTCCTTCCAATAGCTACAAACCTGTTCCTGTCTCTGAATACGTGGAACGTTTCTGACAAAGTACCACATCCACGCTCTGGAGCCCCATGGTTTTGTCACAGGTGGTGGTGACACTCACACTCCACAATCACCATATCTGCATCCTCACACACAAGGCAAGAGTTTGAAATGACATTTTCATGATTCACTACTGCCATGTAATAGCCTGTTAAGTCTTGGTGACAGCTGGTGACCAGTTGCGCTCCTAAAATGGTATCTCTGCTCTTTGCTGCTGCTCTTGCAAGTACGGGTCTATAGCTGGAATTGTTCTGGTTGGAAAAGGCCTCTAAGGTCATTGAGCCCAACCATTATGTTCATAAGTCTACAAATTGGCATGGCAAGCACACACCTGCCCGTGGTAGGGCTGTACATAAGAAATGAGCAAACTTGAATGTATGATATTTGTGAGGAACACATCGATACTGAAGAGTCCAAATAACAGGCAATGAACTCCACTGGCCCACAGATCCATTACTGCTTGTGGCTCCCTGGCTGTTGCTGGCTTTTTAAAGCAACGTATAGAAATGGCCCAAACTGTCAGTCCACCCTTGGGCCAAACAGGCACAAGGAGGGGGCAAGCATTTGCAGGGTGCACTTTGGTTAGCCAATGTCTAAAAGCAAGGTAGCCAGATGGCAGAAAGCTATGGCCAGCTCTGTTACCTCTCACAGTCCTAAGGTTTGCTTTGAATAGAGATTCACAGAATCACAGAACTTTAGAGGTTGGAAGGGACCTCAAGATCATCGAGTCCAACCTCCCTCCCAAGGCAGGATCCCCTAGAGTAGTTTGCACAGGAATGCATACAGGTGGGTTTTGAAAGCCTCCAGAGAAGGAGACTCCACAACCTCTCTGGGCAGCCCGTTCCAGTGCTCTGTCACCCTTACTGTAAAGAATTTCTCCTCGTGTTGAGGTGAAACCTTCCATTTTCCAGTTCTTTCCAGTCTGTACCTGTTGCTCCTTATCTTACTGCTGCTGACCAGCAAAAAGAGATTGGTCCCATCCACTTGACACCCACCCCTCAGGTATTTGTACACATTCATGTGCCATTATCTGAAAAACGCCCTCAGCTACCACTTGGGAAATGCTAGGCAGAAAAAAGTATGATAATTTTAGTGTCTGCTTATACATGATTATATACATATATAGAGAGAATTCTTGTCCTGCTCCTTATTATATTATAGACAAGAATGTCCTCATATTTAAATGCCTCTTAGATTGCAACTGACATAAACAATGAAACACATTCCAAAATCACACACACGCAGATTTAGTCATTAAGGTATCTTCTTTAGCTTTCTCCTCAGGGAGCAGGAGATCTCTATGGCCCACACAGAAATGTGCACCTACAAGGTATTTTTAGCTATGTATTACAGCTGCATACTAGTACCCCTTTAGAGAGACCCTCAGGCTATTGCTTTTTAGCATGATCAAAATAGAATTGCACCTTCTGGATGACTAATTGATGCAAATTACACTGACATAGCTGGTGATTTTCCTGCTTTAAATTAGCAACCATTTCAATGTAAAAGTCATTAAAAAAAAAAAAAAAGCAAAGAACTAAGTAAATAAAAATGCTGTATGTTGTGTTGTTGGCTGGTCTAAATCCACTCATGCTTTTAAAGTGCTTTTTAAACTATCTTCTTTTAATCAGCTCAGCCAAAACTCAAAGGCTGATGTTTTAAGACTACTGTGTCATTGTCTGGTTGGCTCTAATTTGAAACTGTAACTGGGCAAGAATTTGCAGAGTTTCAAGAACTATGGTGTTATCGGTACTCAGGATGGAGGGAGAGAGGGAAAAGGAGAGAAGGAAGGAAGTAGGGATGGCAGGAGACAAGGTTTAGTGTTACAAAAGGATAACATATCCACTTTCAGCTCCAGGATTAGACAGAACTTCCTTCTTGCACTTTTTCCATGTCATTAATGGACTCCATTTCAGAAACTAAAAACTCTTTGAGAAGATCCAGGAAAATGTATCTGTTCTAATAATTATTTTCTCTTGACTTTCCCAAAATATCCTCTTTTCAATTTGCCAAGAAGACTTAATAACAGCCTCCCTTTCCCACCCTTCACCAAACCAACCCCTTTATTTCCAAAGCCATTTTGGCAAAGCAGCCATTTGAATTTTTATAAAGGTTGTGAATGAAGCTCTCATTACTCTCCCTTTACCCAAAACCACTTTTCATGACATACCAACACATTGAGCATCTTCTAATCTAATGTTAGCAGAAAAAAACAAGAAAAAAAAAATCATAAATCTTGTGATGCAATTAAAATTACCCTGCAAAAAACAGGCAGTCTGGTAGCTGTAACCTTCCTCTTCATTAGACTCATGTTGTCCACTTACTCTCTTAGTTCTTTAATCTCGGTAATAGACTTCTGACTAACGTAACATTTTAAGAGCTTTGGAGCAGACATCACAGCATTTTCTTGGAGCTAGGACATGATTACAACATTCAAAGATAATTTTATAAAAATAAATTATCTCCTACCACACAAGGAATATATTGAAGCCTATTTATTAATTCCATAGCGATTATAAACTGCTCAGATCCTTAGGAGTTTCTTGTATTGTGCTATAATTTATGCCACTTATGCTAGGGAGACCAGACCTGGTACCAGTCTGTTTATCTGTCTGTGAACAGGTAAAGGATTAATTCTTATCAGAGTATTAATAGACTTGCCTGGAGAGAATAAGAGTAAATGTACCATCGATAAAGCCAACCTTGATGTATTTCAAAATCGTTGAGTTTCTGTGCAGAGTATGTTCGGTACATTGGCTCTCAGCGCTGTGTGCCTCTGAAAAGAGAAAGTGTAGCTCCATGGTGACTTCCAAAGTGAAACTGCTGTGGAATGAGAGCACAGGGGCATCTGCAGGAAACCCACACTGCTGCTGAGTCCATGGGCAGTTGGGCCAGAGTATCTCCCATCAATGAGAGGGCAGCAGACAGGGAGCCGGTGCCTGACAAGGCCAATAGAGAGGCCAATGCATGGAATGTCAGAGTCTATTTACCTCTTGGACATTCCTGGGGTTTGGCGGCAAGAAATCAAATAAAACTGCTCAGTGAACATCCTACAAGGAGATTTCCACCAGAGTTGCATCGATATCAAGACCTTTATGGCTTAAGAAATTATTTGCATTACTGTTTGAAGACTTCTCTGCTCTGTTGTCTGAGGAGGGCAGCTCCCCAAGACACTGCTTGGCCTCTTGTGACCACATTGCAGAGCAGATGCTGTTAGCACCTGTGGCCACCCATGTTAGGATTCCAATCCCAGGGAAATGGTTGTAAACAATGCTTCATTAGGCTGTTGTTTCATTTATCCCTTCTTTATATGTGACAACAATATGTTGTCTAGGTACCCTGTGCTGTGTGTTTTTACAAAGGTACTATCAATTGCTGGATTATTGCTACCAGTTAAACTTGGGGGGTTGAGTGCTGATTAATATTCAAACATGCAGAATATCTATCTTTATATCTATCTATGCAAAGTCTCATGACTTGCTCACCAGACACACTAAGCTTTATTCTACTCAGAAAAGGGTTTGCTTAGCCTGAATACTGTCAGGTTTATTACTTAACGCTGACACTGGAAAGTTGGAAACCTGCACATCAGCAGGTTTCTTTTATAATCTCTTGAGGTTCTACTTCAGCTGTTCTCTGCCCAGCTTGAATGTCTATTTGCCTCATCACAAATGATTGCCAATTTATTGTCAAGGGTAAAATTACCTACTCTAAGTCCCTGCTAACTACTGCACTTATAAAAAAATGATGAAGAAAAAGACTATATGGAGAGCTTTTTGTTCCTCAGTGATTTTACTGAGCTAATGTCCCTCAACCCTAAATTGAGGCTAAGGTAAATTATATCACAGAAGCCTACATTACAAATAATATTAAGAATTTGAATTGAAGTTACAAAAGTGAAAAATTTCAGGAATAATCTGAAATTCCCATCTAGCAGCATCTCCTTATTGCATGCCATAAATACAGAGACTTTACAAAACAAACGCATGCTGGAGACAGGTTGGAGACCTGTGAACTACCTCAGTACTAGCTAACCAAACAAGGCTGAGGAAGCTGGGGCTCTTTAGTTTGGAGAGAAGGAGGCTGAGGGGTGATCTCGTTAATGAGTGCCGAAAGGATGGAGCCAGGCTCTGCTCAGTGATACCCAACAACAGGACAAGGGGCAATAGGTGGAAACTGAGGCATAGGAAGTTTCGTGTAAATATAAGGCAAAATTTTTTCACAGCAAGGGTTGACAGAACTCTGGAGCAGGCTGCCCAGGGGGGTTGTGGAGTCTTCCCCTCTGGAGATATCCAAGACCTGGTTGCAATCCTGTGTGATCTGATCTAGGTGATCCTGCTCTGGCAGGGCGGTTGGACTGGATGATCATTTGAGGTGCCTTCCAGCCCCTGACATTCTGTGATGCTGTAAACCATGCCTTGGTATGGTTTAGGTTCACACCCATCAGCACTCTGCCACACAAAGTCCATGCACTGTACAAAAGCAGAATTAAGCCATGGCTGCCCTCATTTGGCTATATGGGCAAGAATGTGAGCTCCCTGGGAGAAGAAAATGCAGCAATATGAGAGCAAATGATGCTACCACACATCCCTTAGCGAGAAAGAGCTTGCTCCTGTCCATTTTGCTTCCTGAAACAAGCATAGATATTTAATATTTTTGTAATTATAATCCACAGAGCATAATTTAGGTTTCACCTCTACATTTCTTTTCCTTTTTTCCCCTCTTCTGCTTTGGATTGAGCCATATCCTCAGTGCATTCTTCCATTCCCATTGGCATGTCATGAATCTTAACTGTGTCTGACTGCACTCAGCTCAAGCACAGCTCCTCAAGGGACTTGCACAACCCAAATAAAATTTAATGTAGGGATTAAGATGAATGGGGAAGGCTGTGATTAACACAATCAATTAGCACAAGCTCTCCTGCGTGGAATGAGACCAACCACGTCCATCATAAGTTCTCGTGAAGTGACTAAAATTGTCATGGCTAAATATACAGATAATCCGTCACAGATCCTTTTTGTAGTAGGTGTCCACAATACACAGAGAAATGAAAACAAGTACAGCCATGTTCAGGCCTTGCTGCCTGGCGCAGCCATGGCCGAGTGCCCTGGCAGACAAGGATTTATCCTGTGACAGCACCAGCACCTGAGTTCAGGTACTTTCATTTCCAGACCTGGAGAGGTCTGTCTGTGCAGGCTGAGTATCCTTGTAGGGAAAGAAGGGTCAGGAAGTGTGGAAATGCTGTTTTAAATATACAGCAGTCCCTGTATGGAGAGGCAGATTAGCAGACACCAAGTGTGGAGCCACAGTGCAGCCTTTGGTCCAGATTTCTGCTTCCAGGACCTGAAGGTGGTTGGCAAGGACAGCAAAGTGTTTTCTTCAACATTTACCTGGTTTAGAGATGACTATAACATTTAACTAAGGCATTCACAGGCCTTCTCTGGAAGCAGGAGAACACAGAAATAGAAGAATTTAAGAATGGCAGGAGAAAGCCCCAGATGCCTTTCCAGCCGCTATGCATCCCTGGGCTCTTGGACTTCACTGCCTTGTATAACCACCTCATCCTTTTAGACTGTTCCTCCAAACCCCAGGTTTTGCTGTTGTCCCTGCTCTGAGTGCCGGTTTTGTTCCTCTTTTCAAGTCCCAGCTGTCCTGGTCTCCTCACTGAGCCACTTTTCACCCTGAAGCTCACAGCCCAGTCTCAACATGCTGCTCCAATGCTGCCTGTAGCACCTGGCAATGTATGTGCACACACAGACGTGTACCTGCTGTGTGCAGTAGTATCTGGTGTGCAATTCAGCAGCCTGCCTTACACTAAATGCTTCCACAACTGACAGAATTGACAACATTGACAAAATGTATTTTCCCTCTTTAATAAAGGTGAGAGAGAATGTAATTTCTTTCCTCCTTTACACTTACAGAGTGATAGAGTGGTGTTATTCTAGGATTTTTAAAGTTCTATGACAGTTACCACCCTACACAAGTGGCACTTACTGTAATAGCAGGTTCCTGAGGAGCCTTCTCAAGCTCACCACTTGAAACACCCAAAATAAGCAAATTCCTTCTTGACGGAGTAAAGGTTGCTCTGGAGGTTGCCACCACTGGCTGAGGTGTATGACCAGGACATGGGTTTTAGCCCTGACTGATGGAGGCCTTTTATAAGGGCTATTTCTGATGTATGACAAGGAGTAAAGGATGCAAACTAGAACACGGGAAATTCCGCCTCCATACGAGGAGAAACTTCTGTATTGTGAAGGTGAAGGAGCACTAGAACAGGCTGCCCAGAGAGGTTGTGGAGCCTCCTTCTCTGGAGATTTTCAAAGCCAGGCTGGATGTGCTCCTGTGTGGCCTGCCCTAGGTGATCCTGCTTTGGCAGGGGTTTGGACCTAATGATCTCTGGAGGTCCATTCCAACCCCTAATATTCTGTGATTTTGTAATTCTGTGACAGTTCCTGCCCAGCCAGTGGCTTTCTACTTTAATATATTTCAGCTACACAAATTCCAGTGCTGGCACTTAAAATTAATGCTGGTTCCAGAGTTATTCATGGGTTAGCCATATTTACCTTTGCAAATTTTGATTTTACTGAAACCTGAATGCCTTAGGAAATGCCCAAGCACATGCTCTTATAAAGTAAACCACTTCAGAGGGATTAAAGGGAGGGGAAAAGCCAGGGAAATGCTCTTTCATGAAAGTATATAGAGATATCAAAGGGAGATGAGGTTGTTTTTCTGTGTCTTTTGTTTGTACAAAAACAACTGTTTGGCATCTACCTTGTACAAGTTCGTTTAGCAATAGTCTGCTGTGTAACTTTTTTCTTCCAACTGTAGCTCTATGCTTTCTAAGAAGCATAAATCAGAATGACAAGTGAAATAACAAGTCTTTTGTCAGAAATGTATGCACCTCTAGTGTTTTAAGAGTGTGTTGATTTGGTATGTGCATGTTGTGCTCTGGAGGGAGTCTGGAGAGACAAATTCCCATACATGATTCCTATGTACTGGAATACATTGTTGTCCTTCCCCTCAGCATGCTAAAACCCCATTTTCATACCCAAGTGTGCTGGTTTGAGGCTAATTGGAATATTTTAATGAGAGAAATTAGATCATTGATTGTGGAAAAAAAAAATAATTATGATGTCTATATCATTCATTGGTTTGCTGAGAGGGATAAAAAGTCAAAACATAAATAATGTAATCTCACTTCCTCCTGGGACATTGTCCTATTCACTTCTCTCTCTGATCTCTGTGTCCTTTGATCTAATCACTTTCTTTTAACCTCAACCTGTTTTGGCACCTCACTGTAGAGAAACGTAGCCAGACTCCACCAGGGCAAAGCAGAATCCCCCTTTATTACAGACAGAGCTACTTTTTATACCATAACACAGACAGAGCATTAAAATAATACAAATTTGGTACAACCTTGGTTTTTTAACAGAATTTTCCTTTTCATCTCCTTTTCCCTGGCCACCTGGCCTGTTATCTTAGCCTCTGCTTCTCTCCTGCAGAGGGGGCATCCTGTAGCTTCTAGGAAGCAAGGCTGTTCACTCTCTACACAGATCATTATTTTTCTTTCTTACATTTCTCCTTCTTACTTTCCCACACCTCACCTCCAACTTTGGCAACTAACATGTAAGCTTTGCAGGCTGCTACTGGCTTCCCCTTTGTTCTTGGGGGGGGTTCTGAGATAAAGGGAGGAGGAAACAGGTAGAGAGGTAGCTTTGAGCCCTTCTGGGCAGTTTGTTTTGTCCAGGAGAGAATCAGGATTTCTGTATTATTTCTACTTCGTATATAATTGTAAATGTTTGTAAATATATTGTGTATATATGTTTGTAAACTGTGAAGTGCTGTAAATAGAGCTTCCAAACTGGCTGATTGAGCCTGGGTCATTTCAAGTTGGGGAGGAGGGGAAGGTTCCTAACCCATCACACCAGGTGCAGGGTTTTTTTCCTTTTTTCACTTCCTTTCCTTCTAAAATGTCAGTCTTTTAGATACATGCCCAATGCACCAACAGTCAACTCAGCTGAGAAAGGTTAGTTCAAAGCCACTGCAGAAATCACACTGCCTCCCTTTTTTCATGTTCTGGTTGGTTGGTTTGATTTGGGCCGTTTCCCTCCAAAGAAGCCAACTTTCCTTTTACAGCCATTCCTCTTTACAAAAACAGCTGAAAATATTTACCTCAGTGAAACCTGGAGGGACACCTGCCTTATTTCAACAGTCTCTCAGTGCTCTAACTGAAGCAGATGCTGTTGATTCAGAGCAGCAGGAACTATACTGTCTCTAGTCACTTTTATCTAGATTCCTCCTCCCCTTCCCCCGCTCCCCACAAAAGCAACAACAACAAAAAAGCTTTTAATCTGTATATCATCCAGTCTCCAACAGGGTTACAAAAGGCCACTGAAAGAAAATAGTGCACAACATCTGGAGGCTGCAGAGTTTGCTCTACCCAACGTCCTCCCTGGACTCGAGTCAGCTGTGTATCCTGCTGACTCAGACCCGCCAGGCTTCCAGAGAAGTAAAATATGGCTTAAAAAGTGCTAAAGCAAGTGTTCATCTATAATTAAACTTTGCCTGCTATGTCTAAATGAGTTCAAAATACCTTTTACTTAAAAGGCTATTTCTATAAAGTGAGACTTTGCTTTTCAGATCAAAGAATGGCTTTAATAAACGAGGACAAAATTATCTGCCACAGCATTTTTTACAAAAGACTGTGATTAAGTTTCTTTAATTTCTAACCCGATCCCTCTAACTTCTGAGAAACATTTCCAGACAGCAGTCCATTTTTCGTAGGGTTTCCCTGCTGTGCAAGGATCTGAGGAGCAACTCCCAGCTGCTGCACAGCTGTCACAGGTGAATGACCAAAGGTTGTGATCCCTGCGATCAGCTTGAGAAAACAACAGACAAAATCAGCGACTGCTTCATACCTGTCTGCTGGATTATTTATATCAAAGAGAAGGTCATACAGAAAATACTGAAACATGGCACTCCTGCTCCTTCAGAGCTCTTTCAGCCATCTCCCTCAGCCACCACACTCCCAGAGCTGCCAGGAGAAGGTGATGATGCAGCACAGCAGTAGTTCTGCTCCAAAGGTTGTATGCAGCACCTGCGTGGCAACAACCAAAGCCTAGACTGCAGGCTAAGAAGAACTTCTGGGGAGGTTTCGAAGGGCTGCTGTCTGCTATGTACAGGGACCAATGTCTTTCTGGTGTGACTATCTTAGCCAGCCAGATTTACAGCACTGGTTTGTAAAATTATTTAAATTTTTATTGACCTCTAGCAACGGAAATAATTTTTCTCTGTTTCATCATGTTTATCATGTGCTAAACAGCATCAAAATCATTAAAAATATTACAAATGGACTCTCTGTCCTTCTGGCATCATTTCAGCACAGTCAGAAGAAAATCTCAGTGTAAGCATTTTCTCAGGTGTCCAAAAAGCTGTATTAGGAATAAGGCCTTGGAGGAATCCAAAAATAGTTCTGTTTTATTTAAAGCATGACAAATTTGTCTTACAATTGTTCTTATTGCCTATTACTGACCCGAAACTGGTGCCAGATTAAAAAAATCAAGAGATGGGTCCATATGGCAAACATTCATTGTCACGCTAAGCATTAAATGGATGGATGAGCAGATGAATAAAGGATAGCTACAGATCCTAACACTGAAAAAACCATTTAGGCATATTCTCTGAGCCAAGAGGAGGGAGGAACACTATGAAAAGAGTGAATTGGGAGTGGGAGGCAAGGGCTCAGCTGGAACTTTCTCTTAATTCTTCTGTTTTGTAATGTGGAAGAAGGATCTGGGAGAGAGCCTCTGCAGAGAGACACAGCAGCTGAATGGAAAGAGATCAGAAGAGCATAGCTGAAGTAAGCCTCCAGCTGCAGAAAGTAAACCAGTACATTTTCAAGACAGAGAAATCTAAGAATAAAGCTCTTGGGAACTGAGTGGGGTTTCAGCCTCAGCTCCTTGAAGGTTGAAGCCCTGGGCTCCTCCATCCAGCATTCCTCCCATGCCCACCTTGAGGTGAGTGGGAGCACCAAACCAGAGAAAACTCCACCTTGCACAACTTCAGCAGTTTCCAGCCCAGATACAGATGGGCAGCAGTCTCTAAGGGCATGCATAGATTTCTTCATCTCTCAACAGCAAGAACCTGAAAGGATTTTAAATGGTTAAGCTGCACTTTTTCACCTTTGAATCACACTCTCTTTCTCCATGTTTTATGGTAATGATGAAGTGGCAGGCCAGTAACACAACCCTGCTCATGTAAACTCCTAAAAAAACACGGTCATATTTGCTTGGCTTGTAAAGATAAAAATATGGAAGAATAAATCATCATCATCCTCCTCATGAGAAGCTTCATTTTTCCAAAATTAAATAACTTGTTGGACTATGGCAGCGCACAGTTTACCATTTCAGCGTGTGCGTCACAATCTGCTTTAATTACTTGAGTCATTTGGTCTCTGAGCCCCACTTACAGCAGGCACCATTGCACTGTTTGGCATCCGGCTCGTGATTTGTAGCTGCATCTGAATCTCCCACATGCGTGCCGTGCTCCCCTACATAAAACTTTATATATTCCTCTACTCCTTCCAGGAGTCATATTTTATTTAGATCATCTGTATTGCAAACATACCAGAAGCACGCCACAGTTTTCTCTGGAGCTCAGTTGGCTTTTCATGTTTCCCATGTCTGAATGTATATTAAACATTCCTGCTTCATCCTGTATCTCCACTTTCCTGACTACACAGCCTCTTTTATGCAGAGCAGTTCTCGCCCTGTAAGTAGGTGAAGGTTTGTTTACTCACGTAACGCCGGATGGTTCCTAAGCTAGTAGTTCTGAAAAAGCAGCTGTAACAGCAATGAGAAACAACAGAGAGGCANGAGAGAGAGAAAACAGCTAGGTGAGATCACCAGGAAGAAAACAAGCTCTCTGCAGTTATGGTAACTGTTAGGAGAAATTGGGAAAGCCAGTATGGAGAAGGAGAAAGGCAGCTGGGCAGTATCCTTGTGTTCATGGCTGGGCTACAAGCTACCCCTCCTGCAACTACCCTGAGTTCTGGAAAACCTCTTACAAGACTTTTGAAGTCTTTGTTCTCAAATGGATCCTTTGTTGCTTCAGCTTACAAGCCGTTCTGGGGAAACACAAGAGGAAAGATATTGTTTAGGAGAAAAGTGGAATATGGCAGAAAATAACATTTCTAGAGTACACATTAGAACCAGATGTTCCACTCAAAAGTATTTGTGGTCAGAGACTACGTGGAGGAACTAACTGCTATAAAGGGAAAACCCCAGAATTACAGCACACTGGATACAAGAAAAAGCTATATTGAGAGAAAAAAAGGAGGCTGAAGAAGGATATATTAGGTGCCTTGCACTAGCAGCTGTAATTACAAGTTACTATCCAAACAAGAAATGGGTTGGATCCAGTTCCCACCTCTTCCACAGATGTGCTGCTGGATGTTGACCAAACCATGCAGGTTTCACTTCAGTGTTGACTAAGGACTTCAGGGCTCTGCCACACCAAAGGTTTGTTTTTTTCCCTCTCTCACTCTCTCACTGTACTTTAGTCATAAGCACTGGATGCAGCCCAGAGGCAGCCAGTTCTGGTTGGGCTGGCAGGGGAAAGGCTGGTACGGCAAGGTGCTGAATGGTCATTTCTTCAGGGCACCACATGGAATGCGAAGAGGAATAAGGTGGCTGTCAGCCCTGCAAGGCCCTTTCCATCCAGGGAAGGTCTTGAAAATGAGGACTGGGCTGTTACTCTGCCATTTTGAGGAGCTGTGAGGGGCAAATTCACCAATACCTTTAGGAGACCCACATGTTACAGTGATGCAAGACGTGGAAAACCATACAAATAAATATAAATAAACAATTCGGTCACAAACACTCGTGACAGAAAAAGGTAACAGAAGAACAGCTGTACTGTCATCATACAGAAAAGCAAAGGTTTGTATGGCCCTAAACCCTGAGTGTGGTCAAAAGGAAGCACTCAACAAGCGAAGCGAGTAATGCAGACATGTTGAGCAACCCTTCCCTGCCTCCTAGCTTCTGCCTCCAAGCATCAGCAGCATAGTGACTTCTGAGTTGGAGATTTCATCCTGAATATCATGTTGAACAAAAACTGGTGGTCCTATTTTCTGCAGATTTGCTCCATTAGCTTTTGAATCCATTTATTATTTCGGTCTCCATTAAAACCCATGGTCATGAGGTGCACAACCACATGCTGGGTGATGAAGTGCTCCCTTTTTAAATGCTTGGATGATTATTTTATCAGCTCATATTCATACATTGTCAGGAATTATAATCTCTTTCCTTAACTACCCATTACCATTCATGATGTTATCAGGCTTCACCTCTTACCCAAGCTGAAAATTCCCAGTGTATTTTGCCTTCCCTCACACAAACCCTCTCTGTTCATAGAGCCTGCTGCTTCTTTTTTTCTGGGCCACTTTCAGCTCTCTGTTCTGAGCTGCAGTGATGAATTCACTGCATAATATCCAGGATGCAGATGCATTATGAATTAATGTGGTAGCATAAGGTCTTTTTCTTTTTTTTATTTCCTTTTTGCTCTCTATTCTTTTCCTAATAATTCCCAACAATCTTTCTGACCCCCACTGAGCAGTGAACTGCTTTTCACAGGGGCTTACTAGTAATGACTGCAAAATCTCTTTTCTGAAGATTAGAAGCTAATTTAGAAATGGTCATTCTGTATGTAGCTAGGGTGCTTTTTTTCCCATAGGCATTACTTTGTATCTATTGAAATTGAATTTCTTCAGTCATTCGATTGCCCAATCACTAAGTATTGTGAGATCCTTCTCCAAAGGTGAAAATGAGAAAATTGACGATGAATTCTGGCCAATTTCATGTTAAATGTATTTGTAATTTCATAGGGGGCACAGTCAATACGTGAAGAATACAACTCAGCAAAAAACCACACCTCTTACTGACAAGAGAAGTTCGTGTCATAGAGGATCTGATTTCCAGAGAAAATAAATTCTTTACTTGTATGTGGCTGAGGGAGTTAGCCTTCCAGTCTAAACTTGTCTGAGGTAACTACAATGCAAGAAAGGCTGAATCTGGCAGTCAGGCAGACAGCATTTCTTCGTTGTCTCAGGGGCACTAACTAAGCCTATACCCTTCAGAGAGTATTGACACTTGTCAGGATAACTATGTCCTGACAAGACTATCTCAGCTCTGATAAGGGTGTGAACTGATGTTCTTCATCATCTTGACACCCTGATGCAGGGTGCACTGCACACGTTGTTGCTCACATCCCTATCCTTTGCCGCAGGCTCCTGCCGTTCACATGCTGCATCCTCCTGAAAATACACTTTGGGATTTTTTTTCTCACCAATGCCTTCTTACAGTGATTTTTAGCCACCTGTATAGGTCATCCACATGAAAAAGTAGGTAGCTGTATCACAGAAGAAGAAAAATGTTCTGTCTGTGCAACGGGAGAGCTAAACAGGACTTGTTATCACTGTAACGAGCAAGTTTAAGGGTGTGTAAGGTAAACCAGACAGGACACTCTACATGAACATTTGCATATTCCCAGAGGAAAATGGCTATGGATTTGCAAGCATAGATCCTGCTCATGAAAAAGGTGCGGCAGAAACATTTGGGAGAGATTTGATGCGGCATCCTGTCATCAGGTAAAGTACAACAAGCTGCCCCAGGTTTCCCTCCTTCCCTCCCGCTCTCTCTTCCTCCCTCCCCACCACTTTGACTCTAGGAGCTTTATTTACATAACTGCACAGGTTTGTGCCTTAGAACACAGTCTTTTACTGTTTTCAGTTTGCTGAATTGAGTGTCATCACAATTCTGAAATTTCACATGGAGTACTTTTCACTGGGCTGCATTCAAATATATATTCAGGCTCTGACGGGTTCCGTCCCCATTGAATGGAAGAGCACTGACTTCAACAAAAGAACCAGGAGACATGCAGCTGGAAAGGGAAAAAACATGAATTAAATGCCACTTAATCTCATTTAATCACATTTCCTCTCCTCCTTGCCCAAAAGATTAAGATTTACAAAATAAATAAACTATCTGAAAATTAAAACTCTAAAGTAAGTTTCAAAGTCAATACCATGTCAGTTAGTATTATCTCTTTCAGGACTTCCTGCCTCACTTATCTCCTTTTAATTAACCTATTTCTGACCTGGACCATGTGTGCCTGGTAGACACAGTCCCATTTTGGAACAGCTCTTGGTTAAATGAAAGAGTCTGTAGTAGTGTTTGTGGTCAACACCACTGCTACGTGTTTCCTGTAGCAAAGCTAAGAACAGCATGTGAGTGAGACCAGGAAGCAGCTGTGGAACACAAGTAACATGGCAGGGAGCTAAGGTTTTTACTCAATATACTGCACATTAAAGTGGGTGACCTGCTTCTATCTCCCTGTTTCTACAGCTCAGATATCTGGACATAATCTTGCAGCCAAAGGGAGGACAATCAGCAGAATTTCTATTCATTCTTATCTTCTAAAGTGCAGATTTAAATCCTCTCGTGCACACTAACAAACAGGCCATTGCTGTGTGATAATAAACTTGCTTCTTACGTGGAGTGGAGTCTGTTCCTTTATTATAAATCTGAAAATAAACGTGATAAAATTCTCAAAGTTGAGATTGCACCTAGAGGTCCCAAATGTGTGCTATGCAAAGGGTGGCAGACCCAGAAATACACTGTTTTAAATGCCAAATATTTTATCTCTTATGATTCTAGTAGCAATTTGACTCAGCCCTGGACAGTAAAGAGACACTAATACACTTACTCAACAAATCGTGTCCTCCAAAAAGTACAGAGGGTCAGGCTGGGGCAGAACTGAGCTTCAACAGTTCTCCCAATGCAGTAAATTACAACAGGAAGGTTACATAAATAGAAGAGCTGAAGGAAGGAAGGAAAACAGGGTCCCAATGCAAGAAAATAAACAAGAAAAAAATAGGATAAAATATCTTTATCTAGGCAAGTGAAAAACCCGTTGGCAAATACAGGAAACTGATGCTATGAATAGACAATTTCACAAACGATTCCTTTTCTCCTCAATTCTTTTCCTTATTGTGTTCCAATACTTAATATAAAGCAGTGGTTATTCAGAGCAGGAAAGCTATATAAATGCCAGCTAAACACAGCCAACTACGAACAATTGCAACAGTGATTTAGGAAGAGAAGATCAGATAAAAGGCTGTTTAGAAGAAATTCCTCCAAGGAAGGCAATCAATGGCAGGGTCAAACCTCAGGCTGTGGAAAAGAGCACATCTGAGTTGCCTTGGAGGTGGTGCTCTTAAACTGTGGCATGGTCTGCCTCTGGCCTCACAGTGATATGACTCCCTGGAAGTCCTTTGGTGGACCCCCAACACCTTCCAGCCTGGTCCAGCTGCAAGCACTACAGTGCCTTGGATTGCAAACGACCAGTGATGTGAAAACCAAAGAGGAAAGATAACCACAAGCTTTTCTCTTCTGTCGCAGGCTCAACTGAAACATAGCACAGTCCCAAGCAGAGAGGAGAAAACCTTAGATGCTGTTGCCAATCTGTTTACTTACTGTCAGATGACAAATGCTGGCAAGTCTTCATCTCTTCCTGTTTTACTGCTGGAAACATTGTTTTACAGAGTTCCTTCTGCCAAAGACAGGCTGAAGGAGATATAAACTAAGGTGGATGCACAAAGTCAAGCTATACACAGCTGGAGCAGGCAAGGCTGATGCTGCACCATGCCCCCAAGCTGCAATGAGGCTGAGCATGATTTCCTCACACATTCTTTTCTTGTTGTTCAAGGCAACTATATTTCCCAGGGATGTTATACTCTGGCAGGCAGGGTTGTGAACAGGCTAGGCTTGAACACAGCCATCACGTCTTTCACCTTTAAACAGGGCAATCACAAATGAAATGCTAGAGCCCTTAAAGGAAAAGCATATATCTCTGGCAACAAATAACTGTGTGCCATCTTGCTATACCAATTAGCACCACAGCTCTTCTTGCACCTCCCCTGAGATCTAAATGGTAAGAAATACGAGCAGCTAAGAGTGGAATATAGAAGAGCATCATTCAGCATCACTTAAAGACCATTTAATCAGCTGCTTCCCTCCAGCGCTAGTCAAGAAAGAAAGATTTGTTTCTCAAAATACTGTTTTGTCTCTGATTTTGTTAGGAAGGATTTTCTGCTTATCTTTACCTGATACTGACTAACCCTTGCCTCAACTGGGTAAAATAGCCCTGAGAACTAAAATATATGTTGTGAAATAAAACTTAAAAAGTACTTGTTGATATCACATCAATACACCGTGTTTGGATGCTGCTTAGTGAATGTTTCATTTCAGAAATACCTATGTGTTCTGTCTGACATCAAAACAAATAATTCCCCTGAAATGACATTATTTTCCTAAACAAAATCTAAGACAGAGAAAGGTCAAAGGGATTAAATAGTTCCCAAATAAAGTTGGGGGGGGGGATGGGGATCTACTTTTAGTTTCAATTAAGCGTTGGAGTTTAACAAAAGAATCCTGAAAAATGCTGTTTCTGGCTCAGCATCAGGTGAACATTTTCCCATTCTTTTGGTTCAGTTGTCATTCTGACAAAACTAGTATTAATTCTCTCTCTTTTCCATAGCACAAATTCAAAGCAGGAGTACCCCTATCTTCCCAGACAATGGTGCATTCTTTCCTAAGAAGAATTTCTTTTGAGGCTGAGATGCCTTGAGCATAAAATCTATGAACAGAAACTGAGGAAGGTTACTTGGGACGGCTGTGAACTGTATAAAGGACAATTTTCCTACTCAATGGGAGCAGCAAAATTGGATTCAATTTATTTCTATGCCAAAGACTTATAGACATATATCCAGATGTCTGCAATTTTCCAGAAAAGGAACCAGTAAACCTCTCAGCAGGAAAGAAAGACTACTGCACAGGCCTGTCTAGGGTTGTTGGCTTGCAGGTTCACAAAGGTGACAGACAGGGCAAAGTCAGGCACATATCCCTTCTGACTTGATGCAATCTATGAATCTATGAGCCCAAAGGTGCAGTTTCATATGTCAAATAGCTGAACCTCAAGTAAACTGAAAGGTTCAAGAGAATGGTGAAAGTATGATAGGAGCTTCCCTGGAGCTCATCTCAGTGGCCAGGCACTACTTTTTCTCATCTGCCTTTGGGATATTGAGGCTCTTGTTCAACTCATACTTGACAGCACAAGTCTGTTATTACAAATACTGCCAGAGTTAGACATCTTCATAGATGCCAAAGGTGAGAAGTGCATCCAGCTGTAATTACCTTCCCACAAAAAGAAAGAGATGTCCTGTAATTCAAGGCTTAGAGACATTCATAGGAAAGAGAAGGGAAATGTTAGTGCCACTGCAGTAGCTGTACCTCTATTGGCGGGTTGTTAAAAGTCTATCTAAATACCCAGGTATGACAGGAAATAGTTTTAAATTAGATTTAGGTTAGATGTTAGGAGGAAGTTCTTTACCATGAGGGTGGTGGAACACTGGAACAGGTTTCCCAGGGAGGTAATTGAGGTCCCATCTTTGAAGATATTGAAGGTCAGGCTTGACGGGGCTTTGGGCAACCTGGTCTAATGGAGGATGTCCAAGCTCACTGCAGGGGGGTTGGACTAGATGACCTTTGGAGGTCCCTTCCAACTCAAACCATTCCATGATTCTATGATTTAAAATCATACCTCTGTCTTATTACCAACAGTAAAAGCAGCTCTCATCTATATATGTAAAGAGCTTCCACTTAAACATCGTATCCTCACTGTAATTTCAAATAAATTGTAACTTTAAACTGTAGTTTAAAACTGTAGCTAACAAGGCTTGAAGTTAAAAACCTGACAATTAATCCATCACTTCACCTGTCTTCCCAAATTAGGCATGTTTGGCCAAGTAAAGTATTAGCATTTTGCATTCTACATACAGCAACACTGAATAAAGTAATCTGCTGTGACAAATGTTTCCAGAGAGGTGTAGGGGGGAAAAGACTTGCAAACTGTCAAGAAAGCTGATGTCATGCATAGGAAGCTCTTGGAGATTTCATCAGCAAAAGGCTGAGCTTTCTGAACAACACGGTGCACATATTTTCTGAATGCACTCATACTCACTGTGAATTACAGCACTGTGCCCTTGGCTTTGTTGCCACTGGCAAGTAACGGCAGGCAGGGCCAGTAGGGCGACTACTGCGCACTTTCCCATTACAGAGGGCTCTACCTGGCGCTGCAAAAACACATAGCTAGAGACAGAAAAGGTGAAAATGGAAAAGGAGAGAGGGCTGAAAATCACGCTCCCTCAAGAAGCGTGATGTGGGGCTGACAGAAGCTGTCCAGCATAACTGCAGATTCTCAGAAAAGCAGCCTGAGAACATGCAGAACAACTGATTCAGAGCAGAGCGGGAGCGAGTGTATTAAAAGCAATGCCAGCTTGCGAAATACAACCAGAATAGCACTGAGTGCTGTGACAAATAGTCTGGGAAACAGGCTCATTACCTAATGCATATGTTTGGAAACTGTTCTCGAGAGAGATCTTCTGGTGATAGGTGCTGTTTCTCCCTCTTTCTCATTTACCTAGGTAACATTTTCACTGATTAAGGAGAAACAAAAACTAGTCAGAGCAAGACTGCGACACATCCTGGTTCATGTTGAGGCTTGAATTGGAAGGTTGAGACTATGTCACTAGACCTGTAAGCTCTCTCTGGAGTGTTACGTGATAGAGTCAGGTTGCCCGCTGAGGAGGATCTGAGAACTATATGTAACTCAAGATGTACTTCTCACACATTGACACAGCACGTCTTGCACTGCTGTCACAATATACTTCTATATAAAAATCATAAAACCTAGGAGGGATGCTTTACAAGAGCATGACAGTGAGGCACAAAGGGAAAGATAGAGTTTGTTGATGGAAGGCTGCTCCGTGGGCAGGCTGTGTAAGTCATTCCTTGGCTGTGCTTATGTTTCTTGCCTACTGTCATGATGTAATGTTTAAGAAAATCCCAAGTTGTCACTGACTTTCCTTCAATGTCCTGTTAGTAAGCACCTTCACTACCATATTACAGCAGGTTTAGACTATGCCTAGAAAACAGATGGAACATGCCATGCTCCTCATACCATCCCTTTGCTGTGGCAGGCCTAAATAGGCTAAAATAGCCTTATACATGTCCTGGTTTGCCCATACATGGCAAAGAACCTGCAGCCACTGAGTCTAAGGACTGTGGCTCGCCCAAACATGTTCCCTTGCTCCCCCTCCTTCTGTGCTGGGGGAAGCAACCACAGGAAAGGAAAACAAAAGCCCTGGCTTCACCTAATATGGTCAAGCTTGGCAAAATGCCATCCTCATTGGCTAATCTATGTCCAAAGGCCCATTAGTCTTGGGCTGTATTGATAAAAAGGAATGAGCAGGTAACACAACCTGCTCTCTGCCATTGTATTCATGCCTGCTGTTACTGCCTCACTGCATCCTGAACTGCCTGGAAACTCCACTGCCTCGAGTTTTTACCAGGAACAAACTCTAAATGCCTGCAGGCGATTGGCCTGCACAGCCAGCATGACATTGTGCCAAGACTGCCCACGGCATTGCATCCTGCTTGCCCCTCTGCAAGGCTTCTGCTGAATCGGGAATCAAGAGGAACCAGATCTGAGACTGTGCCAGACTCCCAGCTTCCTGAGTAAAAAGCCTGAGAGAATCCCAAAGCCTCTAATGGCTTTGAGACCACCAACAGCAACCCCTCCTCATGCTTTGGGTACTGTCCAATAATATTTTGTGAGTAAATACTTAAAGCCTCTTGTATTTCCCTAATTGCCTTCTGCCATAAGCAGAAAGGAGCTTCCTGTGTCCATCTAGTGGCTAAGTAGGACAACTAACTGCAAGCAGTATACTGACGGCCAGAACCCTCTCTTCCAGTATAATGTTTGTTTGCTGGTTAACCTCTTCAAGTATTCCAGTTTTGCCTGCTCCCTGTGTGCATAAATTTCCAAACCATGCGTTTCAAACCTTGTAAATAAGTTTCCTGGAGAGATTTAATGTTAATAAATAATTTTCATAGTTATTGACAATCTTCTCCTGCATATCAAAATTAATATCGATTGTTCATTTAGCATCATTCATACCACCCTTTAACTCTTTAACTGACCACTCGCTGACCACTAAGACCTCAGAGACAAAAAGTCTACTAAAATGACAGCCTATGAAGGCACCAGTAATCCAGTTTTCCAGTTTATTCTGCTGTTGGTCTTTTGAGTCTGTCATAAGGCTTAATAATTTCAGAGTCCAAGTTCTAGTGCCAAGACCATGTAGAGTTTGCACTGTGGAAGGAGCCAGAAGTGCTGTCACTATATTGCAGTGCTATTCATGGAACTCTTTTTTTTTTCCATTCATTTTTTCAAACACCTTTTAAGACCCAGATATAATTTTAGCATCCCCCAGAAAGTTCTACCATTCAGCTACATATTGGGTAGAAAAATAGCTCCTAGGCTTTTCTGAACTTGCCAGCTGCCACTTCTCATTTGTCGTCCCGCTTCAGTTTTTCTATTGGAGGAACAATCTCTTCTGGGTAATTATGAGTAGTCCCTGCTCACCGTTTGTGTACACCTCACAAACCCACATTGTATCATAAGTCTTGCTTATTCCTCTCCCTTCTAGGCTGAAGAGTCCTCTTCATGCATCAAAGCAGGACAACCACCCCTACGAGTCAGAGCGGTAACAACAGGCACAGAGGAGCAGCATTTGTCAGGCTGGGCACAATGTGGTGCATTTAGTACACTTCTGCTAATGCAGTTACTGTTTTTACATAACACAGTCGTGCCTCAGACACTTAGAAATCCCTGATCCGTTGTCAGAAGACTCCAGTGAGTTGTCATCTGGCACGTCCTTGCCCCAGAACACTATGTTTCAATGGGAAGTGACACTGGCTGCAGCTTTCCATCCAGCCCCTTTCACAACTTCGGTTTTTCTCGGGCATGTTTGTTTTGACTGCTCCAAAGTTTCCTCTCTCTTTAACAGATAGCAAATATATTAACCAGCACAAGCGGGGACCACGTATGATGGAATGGAGGGACAAAACAGATGGCAAATGAGTCACTCCTATTTGCAAAGTAAGTGATGAAAACATGCTCTTGCTTTAGCATCCTGCTGGAGTCTTTTTTCAAAAGACAACTAAAAAGCTGCACTTGGCACAGAGTCCCTACAGCCTTGCAGGTGAGAAAGGCATCGTCACTCAAATCATTTCTTCATACATCAAAAGCGAGCTGAGAACAAGCTCAGAGAGTGCAGAAAGCCCCTTACAAAAGTGCTGGTTAACAACAGTTAACTCCGCAGCAATGATGTGTGGGGCCTGAATGATGCCACCACCACACTGATTGCAGTGCTTCCCCAAGGCCACAGGCTCTCAGCACTTCTTTGGTGTATTAAGCTTCCTTGTCAGACTTTTTTCCACCTACTTTGCTATTTGATTTTAATTCCCTGTGCCTCACAGCACTAGGCATGTTCCCTGTTTTCTGTTATCTTCTTTTTTTTCCTTTCTTCTTTTTTTTTTTCTCTTTCTCCCCCTCGCAATCCTTTTATGGGTAATGAATTTTATATACTAATTCACATCACTGAAATATCATGAATGACACAAGTAGGAATAAAAGACATTGGCTATGCTCTTGCCAGGAGAGATCCCCAGCCTATTGGAAATAATGATTATTTGCACTGTCTAAATTGGATTTCTGCCATGAACAATATTAGAAGGAAAAGGCAGTGAGCAGTATTACTTTGCTGCTGAGTATTCATTATGTTAAAACAAAAATAGACATAATATAGATAGCAACCACCTGGAAATTGCATTATGTGTTTGGGTGAGATTACAGTCCCGAACCGCAAACACATTTGCACATGATTACTTTTACACATTGAAAGAAAGTTCCTTGAAATTCAGTGAACACACTGCTGCTAATGGTCTTTATTCATGTCTGTGGACGACAGTCCTGGCTTACAGGTATAGGCACAAAGTAGTTGTTACCAGCAAACAAGTTTAGTTAATTTTATTTCATAATTCAGGGAGGCAGGATTGTAGGAATCAAAAACATAGAATCAATTTAATAGCAAAAGACAGAATGCCCTCAAGCTGAGACTGGGTAAGATTGGATTGGACATTAGGAAAAAGTTTTTCACAGAGAGAGTGGTCAGGCACTTGGATGAGCTGCCCAGGGAGGTGGTGGAGTCACCAACCCTGAATATGTTTAAGGATCATTTGGATGAGGTGCTTAGAGATATGATTTAAAGTGAATCCTGTAGAGTAGTGTTATTGGATGGTCCTGTGATTCTGTGACATTTCATGCCTTATCTAGAAGGGACTCTTCTTTTTTGTTTGTTTGTTTTTTTGTTTTGTTTTTCAAAAAACAAGGCAGATTTATTCTCAGAACTCTGAAAATTCAGACTTTTATTTCAAATATAAACTGCTATTACTACAAAACAGAATCTTTCACTAGAAAAAATTGAATGTGAAACCTGCTGATCTCAAAATGCATAGACAGAGAGTAACATTTTTTTTCTCTTCCCATTTCACACTGACACCGTAAAATTAATATAAAAATTGATCCAGTTTTTCTATTAATTTTCCTTTTTAAGGTCTTCGATAATGTTGACATTTCCTCACCTCTGAAAAACAAAAATGAAACAGTCCATCCTTTGTATCACACTTCAAGCACTAGAAAAGTTTTTCAGAGTCTCAACAGAAATAGCAGCAGAAATATTTGAAAATTAGTAAGATTTGCTTGTGTGTGCAGAGATGCCTGTTCAGCTTTCAGACCCAGAGAAACACTTGACACCATTAAGATTTCCAAGCAATCAGGCTGTAGTGCTTTAAGAGTTTACAAAACTTCATTTCAATAGAACTATGTAGTATGAGGCAGAACATTCAGAGAAATCCCAGCTGTGGCAGATGCTTGTTGTTTGCATTGCAGTCCTAAGAGTAATGAGCATTCGTAGAAACAATGCCTCCCAAATACTCAAAGCAGCAGTGCTCAGATAAAGAAAAACAATGTATGCAAACCCCATAATTTCTCTTTTATGGTGTCTCCTTTTAGTGGAGGAAATCTGCTAAGAAGAATGAAATTGTTAAGTGATCACTGATGCTGCATGCCCTCATCTTTAGAGGTTCGATCCAGACATAGCTGTCAATGGGTTCATGAGGCCAGTGGCAAGAGGAATCCCTCAAAGTCCAGTACTGGGACCAGTACTGGAGTGTATCCAGAGAAGGGCCACGAGGATGGTCAGAGGGCTGGAGCTCCTCTCCTATGAGGACAGACTGAGAGAGTTAGGGGCTGTTCAGTCTGCAGAAGAGAAGACTCTGAAGAGACCTTATTGTGGCCCTCCAGAATCTGAAGAGGGCCTACAAGAAAGCTGGGGAGGGACTTCTTAGGATGTCAGGTAGTGACAGGACTAGGGGGAATGGATCCAAGCTAGAGGAGGAGAGATGTAGAGTAGACATTAGGAAGAAGTTCTTCACCGTGAGGGTGGTGTGACACTGGAACAGGTTGCCCAGGGAAGTGGTCGAAGCCCCATCCCTGGAGAGTTTTAAGGCCGGGCTGGATGGGGCTCTGGGCAATCTCATCTAGTGGAATGTTTCCCTGCCTATGGCAGGAGGGTTGGAACTAGATAATCCTTCATATCCCTTCTGACCCTGACAACTCTGT
>VWYK01071279.1:33071-99005 GCA_013399775.1 Semnornis frantzii | reverse complement strand
CCCTTCAGATATTTATAGACATCCAGATGAACCAACTTCAAATGGATGAGATAGAGCTTTAACAGGAGAAAGCTGGAAATGAGAAACTGGGGAGATGGAAGCATGAGTTAGGTCAGACAGAGGAGGAGGAAAGGAAACAGTGATGGTTATCTCCAGGCACAAACAAAATCCCACAAGACCAAAGCTCAGGATATAGCTAACTGTTCTCCTTGCTGACGAGATCGGGAGCTTATAAGATCTGCAGATCCTGGTTCTTGCCAGGTCCTGAAGAACATGCAAAATGCATTCATAAATCTTTAAGAAATTAAAGGTGCATAAAATCTACTTAAAAAAAAAAAAATGCTGTGCAAGAACAGGAATGCTGTTTGTGAAGCACTTACCAATGTGCTTTTTAAACATATTTATTATGTACCAAATCCTTTTGAGTCTGTCCCGAGCATATTGATTTAGTTTGTTTTTTAACATATATTCCCTTGTCATGAAGTGAAAGAGACTTTCCTAAATAGGTCTGAGTGATGCTGTGTGTTTTGTGCTAAGTAAATTTGGTCTGTCTTTTGGTAGGTCACAATGCTGAGATGATGGCAGACCGGGCTGGACTAGGTCTGTAGTGTTTTTGTGCTTGCTCTATGTGATTTTTAAAGGCCAAAATTATATTTCAGTTATTGCCAATGCAATTATGCATGTGTCTAGTGTAATTCTGCTCTTAAAGGCAAAGCACTGTTGGAAATGGGGCACTTTGTTCTGTACTGATGCAACTGAGCAAATCTGTGGTTACACAAACTCTTCAGACAGGTCTGCTGGATTGGCTCTGCAGCTGATTTATAGGTTCAGAGGACAAACAGTACTTTGAAGTGTGCATGAGTCACCTACAGAGAGAGGATTTCATAGTGCTTTTTTGGTCATTTAGATTACAAGGCTTTTAAGGAATGTTCTCTCCTTGCACAAGAGAATGGGAGAGCTGGAGAGAGAAGCACTGTGTTGTATGGGCCTAAGGAAGTCAGTGAGGAGATACATCCTTAGAAGCCCTGGTTACAGCATGACTGCCTCATCAGCTGAACAGTTTTGTTTTGTGAGAATATTGACCTTTATGTTTCTATCCAGCACATGGAAGTTTGAAAATACATTTAGCTGTTGCTCAGCTTTTGTATGAGTGGGTTGTCTGTAATTACTGTTCAAGCAGTGTTTTGTCACCTTGCCTGCATTGTTTTGCCCTTTGCTAAGTGCTGTGATAGTGGAGGAGACAGCACTGGGTATGTCTATGTGACAACAGCTCATGCAGTGTGCTTTATGGGCCCAACCCAGTGTTTCTTTATGTGTTTTGGGATGCTGAGTTGCTAGCTCGTTTGTCTGCCTAGCACCATTGTAAATTGATTGTATTTCTTTTTTGTCACGATTTGAGGAAAGGAGACTTCAAATATGTATTAGCTGCTGTGTTTCAGAGGGGCTTGTCCTACAGCATCACTATCATCAGAACACAAGAAAAGCTGGCTGCTCAGCCAAAAGCTTTGTTTTACTTCGTTTAATGGCCTTAATCTTTATTTCTGGGTGCCTGTTAAAGGCTTTTGAATGCTATGTGTCAGTAGTCAACAGGCTGTTTACCAGAGGAATTCATGAATGCCTTGGATGGATTGTGAATCTGAGGAAAATTAGTTTTGTCTGTAGGATCCTTTTGGTAAGGCACTCCTTAGCATTCTAGTTCTGTTTCTGGTTAGACAAAGGCTTCAACATTATCAACTACTACTACTAATTGTCAAATAATACCTTGCCAATGGCCTAAGCAGCAAACCATCATCACTGTGGAAGAGAAACCACCTTGATAAAGACTGCAGCATATTTTCATATATAATGTTACATCCTAGGCATGTTGCCCACCAGAAGCCCCTTTTCTGCACTAATGAAACTTACTAAAAGGCTAATCTTTAAATCAGCACTTCAGAGAAAAACTCATTTGTAAGTAGGAGTCATTTCACTGTATTTTATGGAGTACTTATTTATTGATGTGAAGTTTGGGTGATGACACAAATACTTTATGGCAACCTTGGTCTAACTTATCCACCAATTATCAGGTAGAAGTTGTATGCTCTGTGCCATTTTCATGAGGTGCAATTGATCAATACCAATTCATCAAGCCCTGCTAATTCCAAAAGAAAAGAAATATAATTAGAGAGCAGCTGTCAAACTTTTTAGCAGGAATTAAATCTGTTTGAACTTCCCAGGAGATGGAGAGAAACTGGGCTCGTAACTTTAAGCTCATGACCCTGAAAAAAAATTATTGCTATCACTGACTTTTGATTATTAAAGCATCTTTTTACACACCAGAACTTTAGTTGATGTTCCTAACTTCAGTCAGCTTAGGTGAAAAATAAGACTGATCTCTTAATAGTTGATGTTTCAGGGAGATATCATGGGCTAGAGATGATGTGTTGGGACTCTCACAGCTCATTTTGTTCATCCACAGGGCTGCTACTGATATTAAAACTTAGATGGGATATGGTTTGTGTTTCTTATATTCCTTCCTCTGTCATTTGTGGGTTACGACTTCTCAGCTTCACAGGGCTGAGTTCATAGTCAAATCTCAGACAGTTGTAGCAGCCACAAAAATGTTTGGTTCTTCTAGGTCTGGGTTAATAGACACACCCTGCCCAGTCTCATACTCTTCCTCTTCTTTTGTCACAGTGAGTCTCATACAGTGCTGAAAAGAACCTGAGGTGGCAATCATCACTTCATTGTTTCTAAAAATAAATAAATTGGCAGAGTATCTGTGCTGAAGAATGAATATTAATTAGCAAATTATGGATGGCAGAAAGGTTTATGGGTTTTTAATTCAACACAAACCAGTAGATCATAGCCTAGTATTGCTTGGCCAGTATTCAGAATTTAAGTGTGGAATAATGCTGTTGCTCAGCTTGATTTGACATTAACTGCTAATTAGGATGATTTGAGCAAGAAGATTAGCAGCAGAAATTGGCAGGTGTTTAAAATTCCCCTTGGAAAATAAGGTAGAAACACTTTTCTTTGGAAGCCATTTAAGTGGGTCTTTCCTGGTACAAACTTCTGCCAAGTATTCGGATCCATAGCATACACATGCAGGATTATTAAGCACTAGGGAGTTCTTTGCAGTAGTTTAGCATTTGATTAGGCTGCTTTTGATTCCTCTTGGGCAGTTAACTGACTCTGTGTGTGTGCAGTCTTAACCTGTTGCAATGCAAAATAAAATGGATTCGCACCACTGACCACTGGTGATGATAAAAGAGGCAAAAGCCACATGAGGCAAACCTGGTGTTAGAATCCAGGATGCTTGACATCTGCAACCTTATGTAGGGTGTACCACAAGTGGCAGTAAAGCAGCTCTTCTTCTGAGTAATGGTGGTTACACCTCTCAGGGCGAGCCCCTGACAGATCAGAAGCATGAGTAAAGCCAGTTACCATGCCTCACCTGTGAACACAGTAACCTTCCAGCTGGGATGATCATAAGGTCTGTAACAGCTCTGATGCTTGTATTTGTGCTTTCTCATATTCTGTTAACCACATCCCTTCAGGTATGGAAATACCTGAACTCTAAATGAGTTTGCTTTGGTACCAAAAGTAACAGGGCTACGTCAACATGGTGCTCTGCTGCTCGGATGGGTTAAATCAGCTGTGGTACTTGGTAACACAGAGGCATGGAATTAGTTTGGAATCACCATTCAGAAATTCCTGAATAACTCAGGTATATACACTTCTCTTTCATAACTTGCTTCCTAATTGTACCACAAGAAGATGCTTTTGTTTTTGTGATAGTTTGGGAGTTATCTGCCCCCCACTCTATAAAAATANAACCACCCTTCCACCTTCTTTCCATCCTTCTACCTTATCCCAGGGTCTGCCTTACATGCAAGGTGAGTTTGGAGATTAGAAACAGTGATTAGTTGGGTTACACAGCAGAAGCCCAGAAGACACAGCAGCTCTTCATCTTATCTGTGTTTGTGTCCTTGTTTTTAAACATCTCAGCAAGCCTATGAGTGAAGTAGACATCACCATTGTTTTCCTTCACAGCCTATAATCTATTTTTTTTCATTAAAATATTCCAATTAGCCTCAAACCAGCACAATCCTGCAGTACAATTTTCTACACACAGATTGCTTTAGGAATAGCTGTGGTGTTTTATATTTACACTCTATGCTATTCTAAGCTTTCCAATGAGTTAGAAGTCATCCTCAGGTGAGTTAGAGATCATCCTCACCATTCAGAGACTCAGAAGTATGTAGAGTGCAAAAGGCAGTTGGAAGACTGATCAGTAATTCTGGCATCTACATTGAGAATGAGTAGAAAGAGTTATGTGGGATGGCTATTCTTAACAGATGACTTGGGGAAATGTGGGTTTAGAAATACACTGTCTGGAGTGCAGCATTTATGGAAGTTAAAAAATACAGAAGAAACTGTTGAACTCTGGAGTATGGTTGGTATTTGTTACAGTCACTGCAAAGTGAGGATCAAAGTCCTGCCAGCTGCACCCGACAGTGATGAGCAGAGCAGTAAACAACACATTTAGTATCAACCCACTGAAAAATGTACAGCTTTCAATACCTTATTTCTGATAAGATTTGTCATGAAAAATGTTAATGCCTCTTCCTCATGAGCAGAAGCTGCCTCTCTTTACAATGCTCTTGACATCAGGTATGAGTGTGGGTTATGATGTACAAAGGCACTGTCTGGCTGAGCGATTTTGATCCAAAGAAATCACTGAAGACTGGGAGAGGATATAAATAACACCATTTGTTGTCCCTCTTTTGCCAGGTGGCCATCACTGGAAAAAGCACATGACTAAATGTGCCTTTGGTTTGTTATGATATACAATTCTACTTGTGTGAGCTGGAGTAAGGAGGATTGATTCAGAAGTATATTTCGGATAGAGAAAATCGAGGGGGGCTGCAGAAGCAAAACAAGAAGGCAGATAATGACACAGGTGCCAGCAGGCTGCACTGTATCTTTGGACAGGGTTTGGAAGTGGATGTTTCTGGCTGCATGGTTTTCTCAAATATACATGATTCAAGTTAAAGGACAGCAGCTTGAGAGAGAGCTTGTGTATCTGGAGCAAGGTGCCAGCTCTGCCCCAGAGATGAGACAGTTAAGGATTTCCTTTGTCAGAGGTTTATCCAAGCAAATGAGGAAAGATCTTGGCTCAGGAACTGCCTTGGGATTGTCCTCAGTTTCTATCTGCTTCTCCTCACCTGGGTACCTCTCAATAAGGATTTGTTTTCAAATCCAGCCTGAATATCTCATAGTTTGGGTTTCTGTTTTGAAGACACAAGGATGCACTTACTAACATGAAGTCATCAGAAGGGTGACTTCCTCTTGTGCTTCAGAAAACAGCAGAATCTTTCCATCTCAGCTACTATTTCTGGGTTTCTAGTTACTGCAAAATAATATTGTGGGCAATGTAGTATCCCTTGAAGTGAAACAAATCTCTCCTTTGCCAAGCAGAAGGCCATTTGGCAGATGGTTCTTTTTGCTCTTGGCCTAAGACATGACCCAGCACATGCTCTAGGATAATGTGTTTAGAATGTACACAAGACCTCTTTAAATAGAGGTAGGGTGGTCCAAATGGCACACAAGCAATTACGCTTGCAGGGCTCTCAAACCACTACATCCAGCTCTGTTGCCAGGAAACTGCTCTTATTTTTCTCCTCTCATGTTTGGTCTCCATCTCTGGCTCCTAGCTCACTGCCAGTTTCCATTTTCTGCTGTGGCCTGTGGTTCCACTTGGCAAAACCTCAGCCTCAGCTTTGACCTCCCTGAGCATGTAGTGCTTATCTTTTCTCTACCGAGCATGGCATAGTTCAGAGGGGGAAGCATGCATTAGCACCTTTTTTTGGTCAGATTGATGATGGCTGATAGCCTCTGGAGGCAGTTTCTGATACTGTCAAGTTAAAATACACCAAGTGTCTAAGTACTTTTAGGCTATCAGTTAGTGACAGGACTGGGGGAATGGAGCAAAACTGGAGGTGGAGAGATTCAGACTGGATGTGAGGAGGAAGTTCTTCACCCTTGGAGTGTTGAGACCCTGGAGTGGGTTGCCCAGGGAGGTGGTTGAGGCCTCATCCCTGGACATGTATAAGATCAGGCTGGATGAGGCTCTAGCCAACTTGATCTAGGGTAGGGTGCCCTTGTCCGTGGCAGGGGGGTTGGAATTAAATGATCCTTGTGGTCCCTTGCAGCTCTGATTCTATGATTCTACTCCTGCCCTGTGCCTTACTAACCTTTCTTGTTTATTATGTATATGAGGCAAACAATGCCAGTGTTTTTCCATAACAATATGTGGAGAAAATACACACAGAAAAAGGACTCAGCTAGAGGGTAGAGTCTTTACCCTCGTTTCACAGGCACAAAACCCAAAGCAGCCTGGTTTCTGAGCCTGGATGTTGCCATTTGGTGATTAAGCTGCAATACAGCAGCAAGGGAATGCAGAGGGACTGTCAGGGAATTTTTGCTCAGAATATTTCATGCAATTTGCAAAGCCGCTTTTACGACAGCAAAGCTGTAATTGAAAATACCTCCTGTACATTTTGTTGCTTTTATGAAGGGCTGTGCTTGTCTGACGCAAAATATGCCTGGCCAAATGCAAAACTTAAAAGTGACTAAAGAGCCTCACTTCACTGGGTGATGCTTTTTTTCTTTCTTTATTTATTTTAGAGAAATATGTACCTAACTGCTTTTAGATTAAAATTTGGCCAGCTTCCCAGCACAGACAGTAAACTCCTAGGTCCACTCTTGCAGCTGTGCCCCAGCAGCTCACCCCATTAGGACAGGAGAATCATAGAATCACAGAATGGGAAGGTTGGAAGGGACCTCAAGGATCATCCAGTTCCACCCCCCTGCCATAGGCAGGGACACCTCCCGCTAGCACAGGTCACTTAAGGCCTCGTCCAACCTGGCCTTGAACCCCTCCAGGCAGGGAGCAGCCACAACCTCCCTGGGCAACCTGTGCCAGTGTCTCACCACCCTCACTGCAAACAACTTCCTCCTAACATCCACTTTCAATCTCCCCTCTGCCACTTCAAACCCATTGCCCCTTGTCCTGTCATTCCCAGACCTTGTCAATAGTCCCTCCCCAGCCTTCCTGTAGCCCCCTTCAGATACTGGAAGGCCACTCCAGGGTCTCCTGGAAGCCTTCTCTTCTCCAGGCTGAAGAGCCCCAACTCTTGTAGCCTGTCCTCACAGCAGAGCTGCTCCAGCCCTCTGAGCATCTTTGTGGCCCTCCTCTGGCCCTGCTCCAACAGTTCCATGTCCTTCCTGTGCTGGGGGCTCCAGAACTGGAGCACTGTCTTCTGCAGCAGTGTTGAAACAGGACATGCGAGGCCAGGGTGGAGAACTCGTGTAAAAAGAGCAAATCAGCAGTATCTAGGCTAGGGAACGTGGTGATGCTGGGAGACTGGCAGGAAGGCCACTTTGACTGGCTTTTGATTTCCAGAAAGCATTTTTTGCATAGACAGGCTTGTGGACTCAGTGGCCTTTCTGTAGAAGGAATGGACTGATATGCTTAATAAGCAAGAATGCATATTCTTAAATGTTAACAGTTAGGAATATTTTCTTTGTAGAAAGGAAAAGTTTGGGGCACTTTAAGCTGTTTACAGTGGTAAGCTGGTGGTCTTTGACCTCCTTTATAAATACATACAGTGTGGGACAAGGTGCTAAACAGGCAAATCCAACCTAAGCCTACAGCAACCAAATAGAATGCAAGTTGTGCTCTTGCAAATGCCAAAGGAAGTTGAAATGGAACAGAAATAAGCAAGGAAGAAAAGAAGTAGATTTTGGGGGAGAAAGCCAAATGGGGAACTGGCTGGAAGAAATTAGCATGTGCTGTTTCTTTCCTGATTGGCTGGGGAAAGTCTTTAGCTGGAAATGGTTTAAGAATAGCCCTCCATTTGCCTGGATTATCCACCTAGGCCTACAGAGTGGATGGCCTCAGTGTTTGGGGCTTGGAGACAGGTGATGAGATGCTTTCCATAAAAGCCAGTGCAACCAAGAGCTGCAGCATTTATGCAGTGTTCTTGTTTTCTGGGTCAGCCAAAGAAGCCAGCATGCCTTGGAAACTGGCTTGGCAATCTGTCATTTCTGTGAGGAACTGAAAAAGGAAATGCAGTGTGGGGCAGTGCAGTCATGTTAGATCTGTCACTGTCAAAGTCCAGGTGGCTGTAAAATAGTGAGCTCTGAAATTACTCCAGAAAGCTAATATGTACACCTTTCTTCTAGTAGCCCATAAATCATTTTCTACTTTTCCAGTAACAGTTCTTGAGGGAGCTAGTCATTGCACAGCATTAAAGCTCTCTTAAGAAGCACTAACTAGCTTCCAGTACCATTGGCCTAGCCCCCCCAGACATTAAAAGTACTTCGAATCCAGACAATTCTTTGTGGTTTAGGCTAATCTTAAGGTAATGATCTTGGGCTGCATATCTCACTTCTTGACATCATTTGGCTACCAACCACTTTTTGGCTTAAGTGAACTAATGGTACCAATAGGACATAGGAGTAATTTAATTGTTCCTTATTTGCATCTTAAAACACCCACACACAAAAAAGTGCCAGTCATGTTGTACTTGATGTAATTTACAAGTATGAGAAGATTCTATCTCTGCCTTGGATTATATTTCCATCAAAACCAGAGTCAATAGACCAGGGGCAGAAGCAGAAAGAAAAGTTGAATAAGCTGAAGATAACCCAAGGTCATGCAGCAGAATACTGGCAAAGCTGATGTCTCCTGATTTCCAGCCTTGTGCCTGCAGACAAATATGTCACTGATGCTTCTGAAAGGGTCAGTAAAGTAGCACTAGTGAAAAGCCCCAAAACCATAACATCCACCTGTCCTGCTGCTAAGCAGTGATGGATTTATCCCTTTGAAGACAAATGGGGAGGAAAGTGAGCAACCTGTAAAGCAAACTAGCCCCTGACTAGGTGTAATAGAGGAGTGTGCAGTTCAGAACTCAGCAGCCAGGGTAACCAAGTATTTTGGGTGGTTGCTTTGCACACAGTGGCTGGGACCAACAGATAGGCAGTATCAGAGAGAAACTTGTAATGAGCAGTCACAACTGTAATATGATTTCCCCACACACACTGTTTATTGTTCTCTTCAGCTTTGCTGCAGGGGCTTGGCCCTGTAGCTGTGAACTAATGTTAAACCTGCCATGGAGAGAAATCTGAAAGAGCTGAAGCTATTTTTATGTGGTTTGAAGGGGGGGGGTGGGTGGGTGGTGGTGTAGAAAAAAGAAATTCAAACATTTAGATTTAGAAAACATCCAAAAATGTGGATCATGTCAGATCAATGCAAACTAATAAAGACTAGCAGACAATTACGGCAGGAGGGGCAATAACATTTCTACCTAAGTGCCAAGTGAAAGCAGGTTTCTCTCAGTAGCTCCACTGGAAGAAATAATCAGCATCTAATTAAAAAGAGCTGGAATAGAAGTGTGAGATGTTATGGCAAATATCCATAGCTGAGGCATAATTAGACTTAAAGCCTAACTGGATAGCACAAAAGAAACTTTCTAGCTCTAAACACTATGAGTTACAGATCTGGAGAATGAAATGTACCTTTGGAGAAGTCTGTGTGTAGAATATGGTCCATGCCACACTATAATTGAAGTTACACATTCGGTTTTGTTGTTAGCTTGTCCTAACCCACAGGCTAAATTGTTCCAACTTGAATTGGAGGCAGGAAAGGAGAGAAGACCATTTAGCACCACATGTAAACACAACCTCGTGAACAGAAACCAAGCTCCTAAATTAGGCGGGCTCACACTGCCAGAATCAATGGTGCCTTTGCATCTTTGGTAAAGGAGGGTCCCAGGATGTAATCTTGGACTGTAGTCATTATACTAACTTTGGGAACTGGGGAAACTAGGGCCCTTAGTCTGCAATAAAGAAGGTGTACTTGTGGGTGCTCCTGGCCTGACAAATTCGTGTTTACATTATTTAACTCATGCTTAATCATTGATTTCATGGCTGAACACTCTCCAGGGACTGCTGAAAGAGGTAATCCAGGCTTTTGGTATCTAATATGACTAGGAGATAGATCAGGCTCTCAAGCAATGTCAGTGTGTATTCCAGATTAGTAGGCTGCTCAGTATTTGATTCTGAAGCATTTCACAGTATTTGGAACATATCTCAACCAGTAAAATATTCTTGCTGCTGCTCTTAGCATAGTGCTCTAACTGAGATCAATTTTATTGTTGTTCAGAGATTCCATTGGTTCAGTTCTCTCTGAGACAGACTGGTACAGCTCCATTTACTTTGGCAGATTTTGATCTTTAGTCAAACAGATTGACTTTTAGAGGCTCATTCCGTCAGCTGCCTTTGAGTAGTACATTAGCATACAAGAGTCTCTTAGATCCCTCTGCACAGAGAGGCAGAAGGAAGGTCAGTCACACAGCAGAGCTACTTCTGCAGAAAAGTAATATTCAGAGACAATAAGAGGGTCAAGAACTGACCTTCAGGAGCTATTCAGTATGAAAAATCCTGAAATTATTAGGACTACATTAAGAAAAGTCTGTTTATTGGAACAAGAGCTGTGGCACTCAGAGCTTTCCAAACCTTTCCATGTGTCTCAGGGTTATGTGGTCAAATTAAGCAGGGACTTGGCATTTTCCCGTTTCCTCTCTAGCATTGTCCCCTGGCAGATGTCTGTGCAGAGCTGAGTGTTGCTGTGAGGGATGAGCAATCACATATCTCTGAAGTGGCTGAAGATGTGGCTATTCCTGGCTATCTGTGTCCCAAGAGTGTGCGACCTTCTAACAGAAGCAAGACAGAGCTGTGCCCTCAGGCATCACCTTGGCTGTCCCAACACAGTTTGCTTTAGCTGTTCAGCTGAAAGTAGGCTTCAGCTAAAACTACCAGGTTGCAACTGCAGCAGGTCAGGTGTGGGTGGGCGCAGCTCTACTCTTGCTGCCCATGTGGTGGTGATGCCAGGCTGTAACATGCAGCAGAAGTCAGGGAGAGAAGTGAAGGGGTGTGAGTACCTGAGGAGAGGGCACACATTGGCATCTGTGCATGCAGTTCTGAACCTCAGCAACGCTCTGATGCTACACTTAGTCATGTGTTCCAGCAAGAACATCTGAATGCCAAAATAATAGCAGAACAGTGGACAGCCTTGTATGAAGGCTGTCATGTAATGTTCACAGCTGCAGCTGTATTGGCAGCATGGGATTACGTGCCAAGCATCAAAACCCCCTTAGCCAGCTTGCATAAAACTAGCATTGGACACTTTGGCTTGCAACAAGCTTCTGTTGACGTTTCTCATGTCAGAGTTCAGTGCAGACCTGGCTGGCATCTTTTCCCTTGCCCTGCTTCCCACCTACCCACTCAGCAAAGAATGCTGGCTACTTCTAGCAATAGTTGGTAGGTAGCAGACTAAACAGCTGGCTTGGAAACAAACAATACTCACTCACTGTAGGAATCTCCTGAATTACCAAGTCCTGTTTGTGTTCTTAGAGGTAACCCTGACATATAATCCCAAAACAACCAAACAACATCTTAAGACATTTTGTCTTTTTACCATCTTTACTTCTCTTGGGAGACTGTTACATAACTCCAGTTCTCACGACTGGAAATCATCTAATTTCCAGTTAAAATGTGTACCTAAGCAAATAATACCCCTGTTCTTCTTTCTCACATTTTTAAGCCTTCCAACTCAATTTGGTGTTTTTTTGGTTTGGTTTGGTTTTTTTTTGCTTTCCAGGGAAAATTTAAAATGCATAAGTTGTAGTAAAGGAGAATAAGGCTGGACCTCTTGTGTTCCATTTGGTGTAATTGCGTTGCATTGTGACTGAACAAATAGTGCAGATGTAAAAGCATAATGTGGATCTTAGTTGATTTTGTTGATTTTGAGCTGGTCACCTTATTAGTTGCCTTACCATGTGTAAAAAGTAGCTTGAAGGGATTTGGTGGCCCTGAAATGTCCTATTGAATATTAAAATGTTAGTACTGATCATCTCCAGTTTCTCCCTAAAAGACAATTTGAATATTTCTGAGCATTTGTATTTTGATCTCTTAACTGGGAAATCTTCATGAAGTCTTATTCTCTTTTCTGCTGTCTCTGCCTGGATTAACTAGATGCCTGAAAGTATTTATTTTGATAATCTACCTAGGAATCCTGTCATTTTCTCACCATCCAGCCTCCTGTGTGGCTCAGCACAGCCTTTGCTATTTCAGCTCAGTTCAGGCTCTCATGTACTGAATTTACAAAACAAAACCCAACACAGGCAAATGAAGGAAATAAAAATGAAAAGCAGTACTCTGTTCTGCACAACCTGCATTTGAAGTTGCACAACCATGTCTCTGAGGTAGCCACTGTGCAGCTGCTGGTGGCAGTGTGCATGGTGGTTGTGCAGAGCAGCAACCCTGTCTTTTATTAGCAGGGATGACAGCCACTACAGTCAGCAGCGAAAGCAGAGCGTTTCACGTTCCCTTGAATTTCAGTCCTCTATTCATTCCTGCTTTTTTCAGCTTCTCAGCACCCAGCAGAAACTCAAGACACTGTCATAAGATGAGGGTGCACTGCCTCAGCTCCCAAGCAATTGCAGGCTAGCAGGGAGCGATGATGACAAAGACTTGCCTTAAGAGGTGCTGACTCAGCTGTACCTTTGGCAGGCCAACTCTGAGAGTCTGGCTCAAAGAAGATACATGGACTTAGGCATTACCATTATTTCTTTTACATATTCAGCTTCGATTGGGTTTTTAGTGTACATAAAATATTCGGAAAGTGAAGGCCAAATCCCTTTATTTCATTGCCATCATAGAAAACACTGTGACTGGCTGGGTTTAAACTGGACATTAGGAAATTGTTATCACCAAAAAGTGGTCAGGCTTTGGAATGAGCTGCCCAGGGAGATGGTGGAGTCGCTGACCCTGGATTTGTTTAAAAGTCACTTTGATGTGGTGCTTAGGGATATGATTTAGGAGTGAACCTCCCAGAGCAGGGATTTCAGTTGGACTTGGTGTTCCAAATGATCTTGTCCAACCTGAGTATTTCTGTTCTGTTCCTCAGTGTTGTGAAGTCCCCGGGGTGCTTTTCTATTCCAGACATTTGATTGTGTAAATGGAGAAAAAACAGTGATTATTTCAATTTAATATTGCTAATGGAATTGAGCTGGTAACCAAAGCACTTTTTCCCCCCCCAGAAACCCTAAATACTACAACGACAGATGAACATCTAGAAAAACATGCTTCTGCTGTTGTTATATCTAATAATGAGTTTTTCTTCTGTTTTGGGAGGTAGGCACAAGTCTCTAAAATGCAAAACACCATCCTCCATTTCAAATCTGAGTGCATTAGTTGTGCAGGAAATAGAATTAGTCTGCTTCATGACAGCTTCTGCCAGTGTCCTTCATCACACTGGGCACCATAACACAAGTGACTTTAAATTTCAGTCTTGGGACTGGAAAATAATGATCTCTTCATAAAGGCTCCCCACATAACATCCAGAAAGTTATTAGTAGAGATAAATGTCACTGTTTTTACAACCTATATTTCATTTATTTGTGCTGTGTTTCTTTTTATTCTAACCAAAACAGTCGCATCTTTAAACAGAGAAAGGAGAAGAAAATGTTCTGCCTGCTAGATTGATTTATTTATTCACAGAAGGTCCATAGTAAGTTGTTGTAGGTCAGTGTGGTGTATCTCGTTTGTTACTGTGTGAATTTCCTGCATCTGTTTAGATTTGTGAAGTCTATTTTTAAAAATGTAGTCCTTACATGCTTCATAGAGAACCTACTGTATAATAAAGGACCAGGAAGAGCTCGGCTGAGGGTGCAGAAAGTCTTGCTGCTTACTGCTTGTTGAAGTGGGTGGGCAACTTCATACTGGTTGAGCCTCAGCCCAGGCATGTCTTGTTCCACTTCGAAGCAGCAGCAAAAGTGAGATGCAGCTCTTTGTCAAGCAGGAAGGAATACAGTCCTGTCACTCTGTAACTCATCTGTCACAGTCCTGCCATTGCTCCAGTAGAGTCAGTGTTGAAGTTCAAGAGCCCGTGTTTGCCTGGGAAAACAAAACTGAGGAAATCCCCCAGATCTCGTCCTGTAGGCTTAGATCCCTGTGGCATTTTACAAGGGTATGTTATAAAGCTCTGAGGTTCCACAATTCCAAACCCAGAAAGGGTCTGTGTTAATTATCTGTCACAGCCATTACAATTCAGCTGTCTGCTTTCCCTTGTCAAAACTACTGAACAGTAGATCTTCTGTGCCTGTGTTTGGTTATGCAGCACAAGCTCAAGGGCTAAGAAACCTTTCCCCGCTGCAAGCGATGGGTCAAGTTACACTCTTTACACTGGGCTGCTCCTGCAAGGTGCTAGAACTTGTTTATTTTGTGCTGAGGTCCTTGACAGATGAAATCCTAATGATAGTTGGGAATAGTCACCTGTGCCCCATGCTGATAACATCAGCTATACTGACTTCATCTCCACCAAATGGTTGTTTTACTGAATGAATCACAAATGTCACTGTGGATGTTTGTTTAGAGAGAATGACAAGAAATTGGGGCGAATGCTTGACAGGGTAGCTATGGCTAAGCAGAAAAAATTATTTCCAGCATCTTCACCATCTAGAGGTACTCATAGCACTTGTAAAGAGACAAAGAGCGTGGAAAACTGTTCTTGTTACAACTGCATTTCTCAGGTATGGCTCTTGGAAATGGAGCATGACATAAAAGATCCACATCAACTTCACTTATTGATGTGGATCTGTCAGCATCCCCCAGCACAGATACGCTAAAACCTTTTGGAACAGCACTTCCTGATGATGCTGTTGGAAAAATACATGTTTGAAATTCAGGATCTTTAAAAATGCAGTCCCTCTCCTATGCTTTTTTGACTCTCTCCAGTGAATGTGTTTCATTTCAGTCAAGAAAGATACAAAAATCTACAGGGCAAGCAAGCACAAAAGCTTTGGAGGGCACGCAGTGTACCCCTGCTTCTACTCTGCTGCCCACAAAGCTTTCCTTCTGCCTGCACTTAACCTTGGGGAAGAAATGCCAGCTGAACTCTGTAGAGGACAGTGCACTTGGAAATGCAAAAATATTTCAGACCATGTCCCTATGAGTCTCAGGTGTGCAGTGTCCTGTTGTGCAGAAAGGGCTCAAATTTGTTGCACAAACTGACTCAAAGCTCAGCATTATGGTCACTGGCAACAGGCACAGGATGTTAAGAAAGGTAAAACAGTTGTATTATCTTATTAATTATTGCCTTTAATACTTAGGAACTGGTTAAAACCAACCAATCAAAAATATGGCAAAACCAAACCAAAAAATAAAATATATCACCTAGAGGCATCTATGCTTAGAAATTGAGGTTTACAGGAAAAAAAAGCTTTGTGAAAGAGTCTTCCAGTGTGGGATTTGACAAAAATGAATGAGTTTGCCTGGCAGAAATAGTATTTTAAAGTGCAACAATTCATTATATTGAGAATAGTACCAATGTTTGTGCTTGTGAGGACTCTTGGGTCAAACACTCTTCGGTCGGTTTTAGCAGATACACACTGTGGTGGCAATCTCTTCCTGAGGTAGAGGACATTTCAATCATCGCTGTCCCACTGTGTTATATGGAAAAAATGATTTGTTCTGTGTAAAATGGATACAAAAACTAGCACCATCTGCTTAAAGAACCTTGTTATTCTTGTGAAAAGCAAAAATGCAGAGGATTCCTTCTGTAAGTGACATGCATCTGGGATTAAGGAAAATCAGAGTCGCTGTCAATGGGACAGAGTCTAGTTGAAGGGCTGTGTCTAGTGAGGTCCCTCAGGGGTCAGTATTGGGACCAGTACTATTCAATATATTCATCAGTGCCCTGGACAAGGCAACAAAATGTACTGTCAGCAAGTTTGCTGGTGACACCACTGGGAGGAGTGGCTGACACACCTGAAGGCTGTGCCACCATTCAGCCACAGACTGGAGAGCTGGACTTGCTGTTAGAGATCCTGTGAATCCATCCTGTTTTCAGCTGTTAATAAAGAATCTGAGAATATCTCGCTTGGAACACGAACATCCCCAAACCTCCTGGACATACATATATGTGGTTGCCTTTTACAAGAGGTTTCCCTTCTGGAACCTGAAAACCATGACATGAAAGGCTACTGCAGCTGTCATTTTGGTTGCCCTAGGTTATAGCCTCCTCCTGGCTTCACTAACTCAGTCCTGCTGAACCCCCCTGGAAGCAGCCACTGAAACTGCCGCTACGAAGCCCTGCCACATTCAAGGGAGCAAATGAAAAGTTGTGTTGGGACAGAAGGGTGGTGGTGGAGTGGGAAGGAACTATGAGACTGGTGAGGGAGCCGGAGGGAAAGAATCTTGCTTGGAGAGGTTGAAGGAGCTGGAACTGTTCAGTCTGGAGGGGACTTAGAGGGGACCCTATCACTCTCTACAAGTACTTAGAAGGAAGTTGTAGCCAAGTGGGGGTTGGCTGCTTCTTCCAGGCAACTTGTAGCAGGACAAGAGGGCATGGTCTGAAGCTGTACCAGGGGAGGTTCAGGATGGATATTAGGAAACACTTCCTCACAGAAAGGGTGATTAGGCACTGGAATGGACTGCCCAGGGAGGTGGTGGAGTCACCATCCCTGGAGGTCTTTAAGAAAAGATTGGGTGTGGCCCTTGGTGGCATGGTTTAACTGATGTGGTGTTAGGTTATAGGCTGGACTTAATGATCTCAGAGATCTTTTCCAGCCTCAGTGAGTCTGTGAACATGGAGGTGGAAAAATCTTTCTCTCCAGCTGCAGTCTCCTCCTCAGCAGGATTGCTGGCCCTGATGCCTGTTGCATATAGTGAAAGACAAATTTAGTGAGAGATGAAGCTCCTTGTATTCTAGCTGGTCCTCAGAGATTCGAGGGGCTAGGGACTTATCTCTTCATAGATATGGCAATTATTGCCACGACCATGAGTCTGACAGCAGATGCAGGAACAGCCTGTCAAAAGCAGCAGCTGGGTGCACCAACAGTGCACTTTGTTTACATGCAACGTACACAGATTCTGTAAGATTGCTGCCCATGTGTGCATGAAACTTAAGAAGTTACCCATAGCTAAAATAGGATAGTAACTGCAAGCATAAAATCTCCTTGAGCTTTGAGTGTAGCTGAGGCTGTGAATTTTATCCAAAAGGCATCCCTCCCTGGGGCAGGGTCAGGGGAGGGAGGAGGGCAGATGTGCTGACATGTCCCTGTTACTTGGTTTCAAATTATCTTCCTCTTCTTTAAACCAAACTAGGGCAATATTTATACTTTTTATACCTCCTATCCACTCTTCTGTAGAATGCAGAGGGTGGGATTGGCCAAGCCATTGCTCTGTTATCAGCTGCACAAGCACTTAGGCAGTTTTGTGAGGGATAAGGCTCCAAGCCCACGGAGTGGAAGAATGGGTTTCCTTTAGTCCCCCATTCCTTCTCAGTGATATGGCAGCACAGACCACTGCATCTCCACGCAGCCCCTGTGCTGGCTGGGGTTGCTGTGTTTGATGAAGAATGTTATTTTTGTGCTCTACTGCTGTTTTATGCTTTTGACAGTGCTCTTTGATCTTGTCAGCTGAATGTGCATTTCATCCAATGGTTTGGGTTGGAAGGGCCCTGCAAAGATCATCTAGTCTAACCCTCCTGCAGTGAGCAGGATATCCTCTGCTAGTTGCTTAGAGCTCTGTCAAGCCTCACCTTGAATATCTACAGGGATGGGGCCCCAACCACCACCTTGGGCAACCAGTTCCAGTGTTCCATCACTCTCATGGTAAAGAACTTGTTCCTAACATCCAATTTAAATCTATTCCTTTCTAACTTCAAACTATTTGCCCTTGTCCTATCACTACAGGCCTTTGCAAACAGTCTCTGTCCAGTCCTTAGAGCCTTCTCTTCTCCAGGCTGAACGACCCCAGCTCCCTCAGCCTGTCCTTGCAGGAAAGTTATTCCAGTCCCCTGATCATCTTTGTGACCCTCCTCTGGACCCGCTCCGTCAGGTCCATGTCCTTCCTGTGCTGGGGGCTTCAAACCTGGATGCAGTAGTCCAGGTGAAGTCTCACCAGAGCAGAGCAAAGTGGCAGAATCACCTCTCTGGCTCTGCTGGCAACACATCTTTTGATGCAGCCCAGGGTGTGATTTGCCTTCTGAGATGCAAGTGCATGCTTTTGTCTCACCTCCAGCTTCTCATCCATCAGTAATTCAAGTTCTTTGCTGCAGGCCTGCTCTCAATTTCATCATCCTCCAACCTGTATTGATTTGTTGGATTGCCCCAACCTAGGTGCAGGACCTTGCACTCTGCCTTATTGAACCCCAGGAGATTCTCCTCAGCCCATGTCTCTGGGCTGTCCTGGTCCCTCCAGATTTCCAGTAAGCTTCTGGGAATTCTTCAAATGCACTTGCACAAACTGACACGAGCTGGTCTTTGAAGGATGTGAAACAGTGGATTTCAGATTCATGATGATACAGTTTCATATCAGCCATAAGGAAAAAAGTACAAGCGGAAAGAAATGGAGAAATAAGAGAGTGTTTCACAGCAGCCTGGTATCCACCACAGATCCTGGCTTCACTTACGAGAACATTCATGGATTCAGACTTCAGATTTTTGAGGAAGTCACTGCAGTAGCTGATTGGATTGATCTTTGTGTTGCTAAGGAATTGCAGGCCAGCAAGCAGTCAGTATTATTGGAGTAAATGTGTGCTGACAGCCAGTACCCCAGAGAATTACTGTGTGTTGTGCATGCAGATCTGAAGAGCCCTGTGTATTGACTCCAGAAGCATAATCTCTCTGCATTAAGCAGTGGTGACATGATCAAACATTATGGACAGCTGATCTGACCCACAGATTATACTCTGGAAGTGTTTGACAGCAGCCACAATAGTTCAGCAGCATATAGCATAAATGAACCATTGCCACACTGCTTACAAGCAGGATATGGGGAGCTCCTTGGGTTGCTTCACTATGGTACCTTTTTAAAACTCTCCCAGCATATATGGATTTTTTTTTAGGGTTCCTTTCAAAACAGTGATAGTGGCCACTCCAACTCTGTGCTTTTCATGAGCTACAACAGCAGTGGTACCCACAGCACTCCCTGACCTCCCACCAGCTTGCTCCCCTGTGTAGTACCTGCCCTGACAGTTTGCATCCAGCTGTGTTTATTAACTGAGTGACATTTGGTGTTTTAATGACATAGTCATGGTCCAAACAGTGGGCAGGTGGTGGTTCCTTAGTGCCATCTCAAAGTGCCACACACAGGTGACTCACGCCAAGGGGTTTTACTTCAATCAACAGTAAAAATTTGTTTGGCCATAAGAGGTGGAAAAGAGTGAGAGTGGAAAAGGAAAGGGGTCCTATAGCTACCAATAATGCAATGTTCTCAAAAGGCATCTCTCTGGGCCCAGTCCAGTCCTTCTGTTCTCGTTGTTGTAGCCTTCTTTCTTCTTGTTGCTGAAAAAGACCTCTTCTGTTGTGGTTGTTGAGAAAGAAGAGAGAGCATGCTAGAGAGGAAGAGCAGTGTAGTGCAGTGTAGGTCACCTGTTGCTAGAGAGACATCTTTTATATTCAACTTTGGACCTTCCACTGGCTAAACTCTGCCCCTCTCCGCCCCTTGTGCCCCCCAGACGTGCTCAAGGAGGAGTGCCCAAGGCATGGTCTGCTTTGGAGGCAGGTAGCCCGAGGCTGGGAGGTGTGTTGTGATATTATAATGACATTATAATGAGCAAGGTTCACTCAGGTTCATGGTTTCCTTAGCACCTCCAGGACATCAGTCCCTTGTGGCAGCAGTTCCATTAGCTTCCAAGATGATGGTCTGAAACAGTGGAACTGTCATAGGTGACATGTACATTGGTACCAGGCCAGTCTCTTCCCAGAGAGGTTTGCATCTGTATCAAGTTCCATTGTGTGGGACCAGCAACTTAGTAACTTATTATGGGGCAGGCTGCTGCAGACTCATGCTAAGATGTTAGCATGACTTCTAGTCAAATCTTTGATGGTAAGGGGGTCCCAATTCCTGATGAAAATGAGACAGATAATGTTCTTCAGACTGCTCCTTACAAGTATCTTGCCTGAAATCACAGGCAGGTACTTCAAAATCAGAATCCTGTACAGGTTGTGAACAGCTAGCAGGCAAGCAAATGAAGACTTGGCTTTTCAAGAACCAGATTTGTGTGTCTCAAGACCTGGTTTTTTGCTCTGTAAATTTAGCCATGAAATGTGTTACTCCTCAGCATACCTATTCTCAGATGCCTGTGCCCTGGCATCTCTCTTGGCAGAATGCAGATGATACACTCACTTTATGTTTGGAAAACAACAATCACAGCGGGGCAGCTGTGAGATTCATGGGTTGATCTCTTCTCATCAGCAGGAAAAGCAGGAGCTTTTGGCCTTGAGGGATATTTCTACATTCTCCAGTCCACAAAAATAAAGATAAAACATGCAAAGGAGTACAGTTGGAGTCAACACAAAGTCTAGTCAGACCTTGATATATCTATTTGTGTTGTCTCAAGGGAAATCTTTGGTTTCTACAGGACTAGGCATGTTTTGGCTGTGCAAAACACTTCCCAGTGTAGAATTTGTGAGCTGTTTGTGGAAGGATGCATTGTTAGGTAGTTCTAAGGATGGCAAGTGGCTTCTTCAAGTTTTTAAGGCTTTGGCAGTGCTGATACTAGGGGCTTGTTAGTCAAAGTGAATTGCAATGTTACAACAACTGCTAAGCTAGTGTCACACTCCTGGGTGGCATGTGGGGGTCAGGAAGCATTTCAGGCATTTGGCATGTGGCAGATGTGCAAGCATATCTCTGGCTATGTGGTGGGAGGCTGCAGCTAGGGAGGACCACAAGACCATTGCATATAGAGCCCTTGCATAGCAGCACCATCTCTGAAAAGGCTCTGAGCAGTTGCCTTGCAGGTTTTAGCAGGGAAACTATGTGAGATGGAAGAGTGCAGTGGGACAGAATCCAAGTATGGATTTTCGCACAGGATGTGTGACTTGGCAGAATCATTTTGTTTCTGAGCATCTCTAGGCTTGTCACAACCCACACAGCTCTGCATGATACTGCAGATGAAGCACAACTGTTGCTTTGCTGACCAACCACAGCTTACCAATGCCACCTCAGCTCAGGTGTCTCCATCCTTCAGCAACCCATGCTAGCACAGACAGATGGTCCCCATGCAGGACTGTGTGAATTTAGCCTCTCATTTCAAATCCAGTTATAAACCTGTATTACAAACCTCTGATAAGCCATGCTATTAGCAAAAGTGTTTTCAGGTACTTCTAACACCAACTCATTTACCAGCGTGCAGCTGCTAAGTGGGCATACAACCTGTAGTTTCCTAGCAGGAGCATCTACAATAAGTAATGGGTGGGCACCAGCAGAGTTTGCAGCTGCAGGAGTGCAAAGCCTGACTGGGAGAAGCTCAGCTACCTGCAGACAGGGCTCTCTGTGGATGTAATTACAGCAGTGCTATGAGGGAGAAGGGATAACAATCCTACTGTGGCAGCAGAGGCTATAAACAAGGGCAACTGTCTCCCTCAGTGAGGATAAAGACAAGTAAAAAGTGTCAGACAAAAGCAGAACAAATTCCATTCTCTGTCAGTTGTACTGGTCCAAAGAGGACTCTTGACCACAGAGCTGCTTCTCATCACACCTTCGACTTTCTTCTAAGCAAGAAAATTCTGCTAAACTCTTCTTGCCACCAAATTCACTAGTGTGTAACTTTGCCATTGCAAAGTTATTTCTTTGCACAAAAGGTTCTTATCCCACAGGTCTGTTTCTATCCCTCCTTTCCCTTGTGGTCTCCTTGAGAACAGAAACAACTCATTTACAATCTTCTCTGATCCAAAGTGCTTTTCCAGACAAAGAATCAGTCCCGAGACCCTCAGCAAAGCTTTTATGTAATATATCTAAAATGCTGTCTAGTCTGATTGAAGAGAACAGAGCTAAAGCTCTGCCTCAGATTAATAAAGCACATTTAAATACCTCACTGAACGAGGACCTTATTTTCTTCTTTTTTCCTTCAGCATGGTTCTGTAGTCACTGGTATCTGTCTCAGTCTGAGATACATTACAATAGACACTATTATTTCTGCCCTCGGAGTACCATATTCGATGCCTGTATGTATTTGTACATTCGTGTATTTTCTGTGTCCTCATTCACTTTTCCGGCATAAGCGAGGGCAAGAAACTGATTTTTAAGCCAATGTTGCCCTCTAGCGAACAATTAAATACATATAAGCACCTCCATGTTCAGAAAAGAGGCGGCTGTAAGAGAGATTTGAGCCTTTTTTTTCCCTTCTTTTCCTTTTCTTTTTTTTTTTTTTTTTTCCCCCTTCCCCCCTTTCTCCAGTGAGTGGGGCTATGGCACTGTTTTGGGGAAGGCTTCGGCTGAGAATAGGGAACTATGTGGAGCCCCAAGTACTAAGCTTGAAGTTTTTACATGAGCACTGAGACAAAGTATAGAGCCAAGGTTTAAAACAGCATCATTGACAGGGCAGCAGGGATTCCAGCTGCGTGGTTGGAATCGCTTCCAGGTAGGAGAGAAATGGTAGAAGTCTCCTCACTCTCCCCTGTGCGTGTCCACAGGCAGCTGTCCTGCAGGCAGGAGACAGCTGTGCATCCCCTTAGGCACCGCTCCCAACTGCTGTCCTACGAAGAACACAGCCTTTGTCCCTCTAGACACAAGGCATAGAGAGCTGTTTCCCAACTAGAAGCCCTTGCGGCATTCGTAGCCTTGTGAGAGGGAAACGTTGGCTGTCTTTGGAAGAAGGAGCCCTTCTTGCAACCTTACAAACCATCAGGAGCATGCTGTTCACAAAAAGTCTCACTAACTGTTGCTGCAAAACCAGTGTGAGTGCTGCTGCTCTCCTTTGGCAGAATGAGCAACTGGCTGGGTGCTGGTTTCACTGCCCTCTGCTTGGTTGGACTCACCTCTATGACTCCAGTAGTTTGTTAGGACCTTGCACACCAGATGGGACTGGAAACATCCCTGAATCCTGCTCTTTGTGGAAAGGGTGGGCAGCTCGTGTTTAAAAACCAGCCACCCGAGTACAAGAAAATGCAAGAGCCTGGTACTCTCATGTTATTTCAGGCAGCAGTGAATGTAGCCTGAGATGTTAAATTTGGTGCAGAGCCCTTTCATAAATATTGAATGCTAGAAGATAAAGGAGAAAAGCTAAGGCCGGTAGGAAGGAAGCCGGCAATAAACCCAGTAATTGTCTATATACACATGCAGAGCCTATGGGAAATGAGCTCAAAGTGACATTACAGGAAGGAAATTATGAGTTGGCTGCTAATGTAGAAATGTAATGAGATAAATCAGAGAGCTGAAATGTTAATATTGATGGATGCTATCTGTGCAGAAGGGACAAAGAGGAAAAATGAGAAAAGGTTCCACTGTACATCAAAATCCTGTGTGCAAGCTGCTCAACATAGGTGGGTAATGGAAGAAGTGCTAATGGTGATTTTTTTTTATGAGTCAAGAGGAGAAAGAGACAATATAGGAAGAAACACACAGGTAGCTCCAGATACAGATCACTGACTTTGAATTAAAAGGCTGATAAACTGTCTGAAAAAGATACCAGAGCTCATGGTGTTGTGAAAGACGAGTGTAATGGAGTCATTGTCACTATATTGACATCTGTTATACATACAAAGGAGAATATTGATTATCAGTGCACATGGAAAGTATTCCCATTTCCAGCCATCACTGAGAAGCATATTCTTTCTGAATCCAACATTGCCACTAAAGAAAACATTCTTGGAAGGAATAATTCATGAACCATTGATGTTTATTGTATTGGTCCCATGAAGGAAATACCTATAGTCTTCATGATCTGTGAAGCTGAGTCTAGAGCTAGATTCCTTTCTTCTTTACGTTCAGTGACTCTTAAAATCAATAGTAAGAACATTAATGTTAGATTTAGTAGATGTGTGCTGAATTCTGTGACTTGCAAGGAATAGTGCTTTGTGGCAGGCTGATGCTAGCTGGACACCAGGTATCCACCAAAGCTGCTCCATCACTGCTGCTCCTCAACTGGGCAGGGGAGAAAACCTGTAACAAAAGGCTCATGGGTCAAGATAAGGACAATTACCATCATGGGCAAAACAGACTCAATTTGGGGAATTTAATTTAATTTATTGCTCACTCCTGAGCTTAACTTCACTCCTAGTTTTCTCTGCTGCCTCCTCACCTCAAGTGGCACAACAGGGAAGGGGAGATGGAGGTTGTGGTCACATCGTTTTTGCTGCTTCTTCTTTTCTCAAGAGGAGGTCTCCTCACACTCTCCCTCTGTTCCAGCATGTCCTCCATGAACTCCTCCAGAGTGAGTTCTTCACTACAGTTCTTCATGAACTGCTCCACTGTGGGTCTCTTCCACTGGGTGCAGTCCTTCAGGAAGAGACAGCTCCAGCATGGGTCCCTCACAGGGTCGTAAGTCCTGCTAGAAAACCTGCTCAAGCATGGGCTCCTCTCTCTGCATAAGTCCACAGGTCCTGACAGGAGTCTACTCCAGTGTGGGCTTTCCACAGGGTCACAGCTTCCTTCAGGCATCCTCCTGTTCCAGTGTGGGATGCCCCATAGGCTGCAAGTAGGTATCTGCTCCACTGTTAACCTCCCCGGGCTGCATGGGAACAGCCTGCCCCACTCTGGTCTTCACCACAGGCTGCAGGGGAATCTGCTATAGTGCCTGGAGCACCTCCTGGCCTGCCTTCTCCAGTGACCCTGGTGTCTGCAGAATTGTTTCTCTCACGTATTCTCATTTCTCTCTCTGGCTGCAATTTCTGTTAGGCAGCAACTTCTCCCTCTTCTTAAACATGTTAGCACAGAGGTGCTACCACTGTTCCTGATGGGCTTAGCCTTGGCCAGTGGTGAGTCTGTCTTGGAGCCTGCTTATCACAGCCTTGCTACCTAAACTTTACCAGATGAACCCAATACACTTTTCTGCAAGGCTGTAGGTTATTCTAGGTTTGGAAAATGACCACTTTTAACATTCCTTTTGAAGGTAGTCGACTTTGCATGCTGTAGTGAAAAGTTAGAGTGCCTGAGTGAAAAGAAAAGCTTGATTTCCAGTCCTTGTGCTGCTGAGCACATAATACAAAGATCAGATACTCAGTAGAGCAGAGCCGGAACCCCGCATTGCCATCTCCCATTTAAGTATCCAAGCCATTAGATCTTACTGCCATCCATAACTGTATAATTGATCTGAAACCTGACTGCCTTTTGAAGAAGAGCAGCCCTTGTCTTCTTCCATCCTAACATGCTTTGCACATTGGTGTTCCTGCATTTTCTTTGTGATGATTGTGATCCCCTCAAAAGCACTGCATTCATGTCTCCCAAATATTGGTTAAATGCTTGTGGGCTGGAAAACTGGTAATGAAGGCATCACTGAGATCTCCACTGTTATCAAAACTATTTGTTTCATGAAGCTACTCTTGGAAAAGAAATATAAAAGTGATTCTCAATTGCAATGAGAGATTTCTTGGCACCAGACTCTGTATGTGAAGGTCAACTTACTGACACCACAGGTGTCGATGTGCTTGCTGGAGCAAAGAACTGAGGTGCTATCACAACACCTACCTGACCTCTTGCAGCCAAAACCATCTTGGTCAATTTGGGGTTACTTGTCATTAACCCACAGGTGAACCTATCTCTTGAAACTTTGAGTAGCACACTTCAGCAGCTAGAGGAAAGCACAGGTACACTTGTGGACATTCTGAGCAATGCTAAATTGGCTTTGTGAATAATTTTTGGTGAATTCCTCCAACTAAACCATGTAGCATAATAAAGAAAACTTTGTTCTAGTTAAGATTTGCATCAGAAACTCAGATATTAATTTCCTTCCCTTATTTTTCTGACATCATCAAGTTGTTCCTTTTATCCAATTTGTGATGGTTTGGGAGTTCCCTGCCCCCCCACACTTTGTAAAATGACCCAGACTAGAACTCAGCTGGCTGCAAGTTAAGGACTGAAGCTCTATTTACAGCTCAGCACAATGTACAAGCAGAGATATACACAATAGACAGGAATATTTACAGAGATATACAAGTTAAAGGTAATACAGAAACACAACTCTCCTCCCAGAAATCAGAGTCCCCAGGAGGGGCTACCAACCACCCTTCCACCTTCTTCCCACCCCTCTGCCTTATCCCAGGGTCTGCCTTATGCGCAAGGAGAATTTCGAGGGTCAGCCAGGGGGGGATTAGAAGAAAAGTGGTTAGTGAGGTTAATTGGCAGAGAGGAGAAGCCAGAAGCTGCTAGCCGAAGACGCAGTGCCCCGTGACACAGACTGGCTTATCTTTTTGTTTTGGGTTCTTATTCCTACACATCTCAGCAAGCCTATGAGTGAAGCAGACATCACCATTGTTTCCTTTCACAGCCTATAGTATCATTTTCTCTATTAAAATATTCCAATTAGCTCAAACCAGCACACAATTGCAGGGGAGACTTGTTTTTCTGCTGGAACTGATAGAAAAATACTTGACCCAGTCCACACGGCTCCACTGCGGTAGGCACTGTAAAACTGCATACCAAAGAATAATGCTACTCAGAACAATCTTACAGTTTAAATAGCTAAGAGAGACAACCAGTGAAAAACAGCATCACTAGGAGCTGAGATGAAGAGGCCAGAACTATCAGGAGAGACAGATAGCTAGAAATGAAACACAAGCCCCCTGATTCCAAAGCTGGTGTCCCTCCCCTAGATCCCACCACTACTTTCATGAGATTACTTTGGGGCTTTATCCTGAATCCTAATGACCCAAAACATAAAACCTTACTTATTTAATGTTTCCTCAGCTTAAAGTAAGATTTATGTGTTCATGCACAGGCTCCAGGAAACAGTGTTTTAGCCAGGGTGAACACAGCACTACCTTTAGTTTGTGTGTGACAGTAAGGTTCTCTTACTGTATCTTTTAGTGGTTTTTACAACTTGCATGTGGTATTTTCCTGTCGTGCCAATAAAAAATAACCTGCTTAAATCACCCCCTCGGAGTAATGCTACAAACTTTTATTCTGAGACAAAATATGATGCAGCTTAAATCTACCTTTTTGCAGAATATTTCCAGAGACAAGACAAAAGTAATGACTGTAAGAGCCCATTTTTTTATTATTTGGATGTGCAGTGAAATACCAGGGTGAATCTATGGTGTGGAGTAGAGGATAAAACATCAGCTCTGCATCTACTCCGTGACAGGTTGTGCCCATAAAGCAGCTGTTCACTTTTGATGTTTCTGATTTTAAGCATAGATTACTGATGCAGAGCCTATGTTCACATAAGAATGACATGCATCTGCATTATAGACTAACTTCTTTTAGAAAGACCAACTGAAGTCAGACACTGTTAGAGCTTCAGGTATAAAAAATTGTGTGGCTTGGAAGATATGCAGCTCCAAAGAAAGAAAGCACAAGAGATGATTGATAATAATTATTCATCATTTCAGGTGATTAGGAACAATAGGAAAACACAACAATCTGCAAGGTTGTGCTGTGCAGTATGTAGGCCAGGTCGTTACATCACAGCTGTCATATTTGCATGACACTGAATAAAACTAAGAAGAATAAATCACGGTAAATCAGACTTGACCTTCTTTCTAGCTTAGCTTTATTTTATTTCATTTTTTAACTTTATTTTTATTTTAGTGCTTGTTTGAATAATGTAAAGACCACCTGTCAAACAGAATATATTGGGAGGTCTCACTCTGGAGATGATAGAAGTGTTCTGTAATAGAGAGGCTGCAAAAGTTCTGGGCCCTTAAGGAAGAAATGCCTAGGAAGAGATTAAACCATGCAACACCTCGTTACTGGGAGCTGGAGTAGAGGGCAGAATGTGTCTGTTTCTGCCAAGGTGCTGCATTTCAAAGCCTAAATATAACAGGCTTAGTAGTGAAGTTAAATTTAAAGTGAAACAGAAAGACAGTGTTTTCCTCTGGTTCACACTCTGCAAGTTACATTTGTAAGGAGGTTTTAACATAGGTTCATAGAAAAATCCAATAATTGGTTCTTCATATAACCACAAAGGTCTAATCCTATGCTCATTAAAGTAATTGATAAAACTCTCACTGATGTCACTGGGATTGAGCCCTAATACAGCACATTGGCTTTTAGACATACATGTCACATGCAGAAGTTAATAAATGAAAGGCACACAGAAACATACAGAAGCTATTCAGAGAAGATCTTCTCAGAAACTGAACACTGTGTCCTTATCTCACAGACACACACAGGCAGTGAAATGGCAGACCAAGACTCCTCCTGTTCCAGAATAATGGCAGTGCCCTCAGTCAGTGATGGGAAGTGTCGTGAGGGAAAGAGGAAACTTTTAGGTGTGCTTTAGCCCAACAAAGAGAAAACAGAGTTTTCTAAAGCGTTGGAAGAGGAAATGAAGAGGCATAATGATTTTACCAACCACAAGACAGAGAATCACACAAATTCATTACAGTATCGAATAAGCAACCTCCAACTTCATTTTTTGAACAAGCGGTTCTACAGGCACAGAAGCAAAGCAGAGTAAGGGCTTAGTAATTTAGAACCAGCTGCAATCCTGAGCACAGTAACTGTGGCTTACACAAGGGAATGCTTTTTCACTCAGAATGTTTCTCCTAGGTTAGTAACTGCATGCCAGATGCTGTTCTAAAGCAAGCTGATAAAATGGCCTGGACTTTCACTGAACTATAGCAAACCAAAGCAGTTATTGATCTGTTGGCACCAGTGAGTTGTGGTTTACCCTTCAGGAATTCCTCTTAAACTCTCAGACTTCTCTCTTTATCCTCAGTGTTCTTGCCTGAGCCTCTCCCACGCAGTGTGGTTTTTATCTTTAGCCTGATAACACATTTTCACTCCTCTCTTGCTCGCAGTCCCCAAAACACTAGCTGTGCCTCCACATTTTGTTATTTCTTCCAGTCAGATTCAATCCAGATTCCATAGCAGATTAAATTCTGGGCTTATGTAATGTAACAAAGTGTAAATTATATTGGTATTTTTGATTAGATTAAAATGATGCTAAAGCAGTCAACCTGCAAAACTTCCCTTTAAAATACTGTGTTTGCTATAATAATGCCTCAAAACTAACCAAAAATGAAGTTCCATTGTGCTGGTACTGTATAGAAATGGTCTTTGTTCTGAACCTTCAGTCGTGATTTTTGGCACTTTTCCTTCCAGATCCTGTATTCCCGATGATTTATAAAATGAGGGTAATAACTGTCCTTTGTTCCTTCATACTCTGTGAATAGGAAGCTGGTCTCATCACCAGTCAAGAAATACCTCCTTTCTCTCACTTTCTATCATTCATAAAACCCACAAAATCCCACAATCAAATGCTCTCGCAGGATTATACTCCCACAAAACCAGACTAGGAATTTAGACTCCTGTTGACCCAGAGTTAAACTGTGCAAGCAGGTTCATGTCTGGGGATTTGAATCCAAACTCCTTCCCATAGAAATTCAAAGAGGATCAGATCTGGGGTCCTAGTTTTGCACTATTTCTAATCCTAATAATTTTAACTTAATCCAAGCCTCAGCTCCAGAACTGTACCATTTTAATCAGGACACCGCTGACAAATTTGAAAGTGAAAATAGGAACTGAGTGACATTTGCAGCTACTGCCATTGATTAGTAACACATTTCATATGAAGTAGGCATTGAAAGAACCTCATTTTCCTCTCAGTCTGCTTCTGCACTCTTGTGACTACTAATTTCAGTGGAGTTATCCCTAGCTTACCCTAGTGTAAGTAGAAAAAGGCTCCATCTTCAAAATGGGAACCAACCTGGCAGCATTAATTTGTTTTTGATCTCTGCTCTTTGACAAAAATGCAGGGTTTATTTCTTCCCAAGTTTTCCCTTTAAGTAATTAATTGTGAGTCATTCACAACAAGGACTGGGTCTTTTTGTTGATGAGTACATTTTCTGGTTTATATTTATTGTTGTGAGATGTCCTGATTTTGCAGAGCATTTTTCACCAGGAAAAGAACTGGGATTGCCCCTCAGACCTTTTAGATACTGAATTGTAGAATTATAGAATGACCTGGGTCGGAAGGAACCTCCAGAGGTCATCTAGTCCAACTTCTTCTGCAGTAAGCAGGGGCATCCTCAACTAGATCAGGTTGCCCAGAGCCCTGTCGAGCCTTGCCTTGAACATCTCCAGGGATGGGGCCACAACCACCTCCGTGGGCAACCTGTTCCAGTGTTCCACTACACTCATGGTAAAGAACTCATTCCTAACATCTAATTTAATTCTGCTCTTCACTAGTTTGAAGCCATTGCCCCATGTCCTATAGCTGCAGACCTTTGCAAACAGTCTCTCCATTCTTCCCTTCTCCAGGCTGAACAACCCCAGCTCCCTCAGCCTGTCCTCACAGCAGAGGTGTTCCAACCCCCTGATCGTTTTTGTGGCACTCCTCTGGACCCACTCCATCAGGTCTATGTCCTTCTTATATTGAGGGCTCCAGACCTGGATGCAGTACTCCAGGTGAGGTCTCACCAGAGTAAAGTGGCAGAATCACCTTTCTGGATCTGCTGGCAATGCTGCTTTTGATGCAGCCCAGGGTGTGATTTGCTTTCTGGGCTGCAAGCTCACACTGTCTGCTCATGTCCAGCTTCTTATCCATCAGCACCTCCAAGTCCTTTTCTGCAGGGCTGCTTTCTATTACCTCATCCCTCAACCTGTATTGATAGTGAGGATTGTTCTGGCCCAGGTGCAGAACCCTGACTTGCTCTCATTGAACCTCATGAGGTTCATCTGAGTCCATCAATATTAAACAGTGCAGGTCCCAGCACGGTCACTGCTCTCCATCTAGACTTCAAGCCATTGAGCACTACCCTCTGGATGCCACCATCCCACCAATCCCATATGCATGGAACAGTCCACCCAGCAAATCTGTATCTCTCCAGCTTGGCAAGTAGGTCATTGTGGGAGACCGTGTCAAAGGCCTTGCAGAATGGACCCTTGTCCACTGATACAATCACTTTATCATAGAAAGACACTAAGTCAGGCAGGATTTGCCCCAAGTAGAGCCATGCTGGCTGTCTTAGCTCACTTCCCTGTCCTCCATGTGCTTCAGCATGGCATTTAGGAGGATCTGTTCCATGATATTCCCAGGCAGAGGCGAGGCTGACAGGTCGGTAGTTCCCAGGGTCCTCCTTTCTACCAGTCCCCAGGGACTTCACCTGACTGCAAGGACTCCTCAAATGTCATGGAGAGGGGCTTGGCAGCTACATCAGCTAGCTGCCTCAGGACTCTGGGTCAGGTTCCATGGACTTGTACATCTTCAGGTTCCTCGGATGCTCACACACCTTGTCTTCACTTAGAGTGGGAGAGACTTTGTCTCCCTGGTCTCTGTCTTGCGGGCCATCAACATGAGAGCCGTGAGGAGAGATGTTACTAGTGAAGACTGGGGAAAAAAAGTTGTTGAGAATTTTGGCCTTCTCATCTGTTGTTACTAGTTCCCCACTGTTGCTCATGGAAGGAGTACACTTTAACCTTCTTTTTCTGGTTTACATACCTGTAGAAGCCCTGTTTGTTTTTCTTTACATCCCTTGTCAAGTTCAGTTCCAGCTGCGCCTTGCCCTTCCTGACCTCATCCCTACACACACATTGCCTTGATTCAGTCTGAACCTGAGTGCGTTTTCAAGTTCACTACATAAGCTTTTTTCATCTGCAAATAGGTCAAATGTGCCTCTGCAGGCAGCCATGGCAGTTAAGGGCATTAAGAGGGCCACTTCAATTCTCAAGGACATCCAGCTCAGTGAAGTGGTTTTACAGCCAAGGTAGATAGAAAAAGGTCAAGTCATTTGCTGATTCAACATCAGTAGATATATTTAGAAACAGTAATTTAAATCCAGATTCAAAACAGTAACTTTTCTGTCCAAGGCGAGTTTATGGTTCCGTTCTGCTGCATACCAGAACAAAGTAGTGTGGTCAGCAGGAGCAGGGAAGTGATCTTGCCCCTGTACTCAGTACTGGTGAGGTTGCACCTCAAATACTGTGTTGAGTTTTGGGCTCCTCACTACAAGGAGGACATTTTGTTGCTGGAGCATATCCAGAGAAAGGCAACAAACCTGGTGAAGGATCGGGAGTACAAGTCTTCTGAGGAGTGGCTGAGGGAACTGGCATTGTTTCGTCTGGAGAAGAGGAGGCTGAGGTGAGACCCCGTTGCTATCTACAACTACCTAAAAGGAGGTTAGAGTGAGGTGGGAGTCATTCTCTTGTCCCGAGTATCAGGTGATAAAATGAGAGGGGATTGTTCCAGAGGGAGGTTTAGATTGCAGATTAGGAAAATATTTCTTCGCTGAAAGAGTGTTCAGGCATTGGAATAGGCTGCCCAGGGAGGTGGTGGAGTCATTATCTTTGGTCAAGAAACGTGTGGACGTGGCACTTTGGGACATGGTTTAATGGCTATGGTGGTCTTAGATTGATGGCTGGACATGATGATGTTGGAGGTCTTTTCCAACTGAAACAGTTCTGTGATTCTAAAGCAGTGCTGACTTCATAGATAAAATCTCCAGGGTTGTCTAATAGCAACATAATAGGGAAGCTTTTCCCAGATCAAGAAGAAAACTTGTATTTTGTCTTGCTAAACCAGAAATGTACTTCCTTCAGACTTCAAATATCTAGAAGATGTCTTACATAAGAGGGACGAGACACGGTATCCCAAGGTGCCGTGGTTAGGTTTGTCCCCGTAGTACTCGTTAGAACATGCCTGTTAATACTGTTAAGACCTCTGTACCAGAGTGCTTGTGGTAGGGCGTCCGTTTTGAGGAGAAAAAGGAACAGGAAAAGTGCAGTTCCACTTATTTTACCTACGCAAAGCTGCTTGTCAACCTTTCCCTGATGAGGTTTTCCCCGTGAGCACTCGGAGACCGACGTGCGGCGCCCGACGCCGCTCCTGCCCAGCCCTGAAACCGGCAGAGCCCGGGCGCTGACGCCGCACCCGGCGCCGCCCGAGGCGACGCGAATGGCCGCTAGATGGCGCAGCGCCGCCGCTCTCTCCACGACCGCCGAGGGTGGCGTTTACGGGATCGCTGGCAGCGCTGAGGCTCCTCCCTGGGGCGCCGCGCCGGCCCGGGCAGGTCCGACGGCGGCAAACGGTCCTGTCCTTGTGCAGCAGCAGGGGCGCTTCTGACGGGACGAAGGTGTGCGAGACTACCTGTCTTACGGCATTCGCAGGGAAATCCAACAGGAGGGACCGGCGGAGACTGTCTCCGGGGCACCTCACGCCCCCCCCACCCCCGCCCGCTGCGCCACGGGGAGCGCTCGCCCCCTGCCGCCCGCCTGCCTGCCGCAGTGCCCCTGCAGCCGCCGGGCTCGCCACCCCCCGCGGGAGCCATCTTCTGCGCCGCCCGGGCGAGGCAGCTGCGGAAGCTGCCGGCGGCCCCGCGGCTTGGGGAGCGGTTTGCTTTGCGCCTGGTGACCCCTTTGCGTACAGTCTGAAATAGGAAGAGGCTGGGGCAGGTGACATTTAAGCCGCGTGTCGGGTGCTTGCCCGGGGATGCTACCGAGCCGAGTACAGCGCCGCGGCCGGCCCCGGTGTCACCCTTTTAGACTCCTGTACTGTGGGCACAGCGGCGAGGGCATACAGGCCTTCTTACGGGTTGGGTCGTGCTTCGCTTGATCGTTTTGTAAGCATGTGGATTTCGGGGTTTAATGACAAGGTTCTTTGCTCAGTGTTGCTGTCTTCCAATCCTAGCGTGTCCATTTGCCTTGCTGGCACCCCTGTCAGCATTACCTGTCTGGACAGACAAAGAAAGAAGGGCACCAGAAAAAAAGGGCATCCTTGTAGAAGATGACATGCTTGGCCATCAAAAACCAGAGATGCACGTTGGGATTTTGCAGACAGGCTCAGGTGCTTTTGAAAACGCTGCTACTTGTGTTTCATTTGCTCAGCTTGTGTGAACCCATGGTACGCTGGCCCTGACTAGGAGCAGTGTTGAAGAGCCAGGAGCTGTTCTAAATGCCAGTAGCACATCTTACATCTGACCATCCAGTAGAAGGCCTCGGCTGGCAGAAGCATTTCATTCCCACCAGCAGTTGCCTAGGTTTTCTCTGAATGGTTGCTCCCAGCAGCATCACTTGAGTGTGGTCGTTTAAGATCAGGCCTAGATGGACACTTTCGCTGTAGTTTGTGCAGTGGCTTAGGACATTAGTAGCAAGCCCAAACTGATTCTATGAAGCATACCAAACAGCTCTCAAGTATTCAAGATCTGGTGTTTTCCAACAGTGTGCATTTATTTGCCCACAGAATTTTGATGCCTGCTCCTCTGCATCTTGCACTAAGGGTGTAAATCTTCCTCACTCTCTCCCACATGAGTGGAGGTGGTGTTTAACTACAGGGAAGTGGTGACTGGGTAATGGTTTAGACACAATTTCAGGAAAACATGAGAACGAAAGAGAGGCAACAAAAGCAGGTATTCTGCCTAATGCCCTCAGCTACCATTAAGAAACATGAAAATCTAATTGTACTGAATGGAAATGTACATCTTCATCGCTGATTATGACACGGAAGAAAATTGCTATATGATTGGCATCATAATGGCCAACGTTGAAATGTGATGACACGTCAATATGATGTACATCTCCATTAGGAATGATAAATCAAAGGTTATTCATTTCTGCTTGATTTATGCCTGGGAAACGCTACCGAGGGAAATCTTGATTTAAATCTCTGAAGTCACAAAAGGAGGGAAAAAAAGCTACGAGTGCCCTCTTGTGGCAATAAGTGAGATCTGCAGGCCTCGCGGTACTCCCCGTTGGTTTTTATTTCTAGGTGTGATTTAAAATTTCGGTCTCTCATTATCCCTTTTACCACCACCGCGATCTGTGATATTTCCAGCAAAATAATTCCTTGTCCTTTTTTGTATTTTATTCTCTGCTTCAGAAGCAGTCTGGATAATATTTAATCCTGCAAAATCTCCCTTCTCATAACCAGAGGCCTTAATCTTGCTGGTAATCTTATTCCAGGAATACAGCAGAAAACAATACGAGGTCCGTGCAGTTTATTATTGAGCACAGAGGAACGAATTCACATTCTGAGTTAGATGAGAGACACAAGCTCACAGGTGTATCGAACAGGATCTAAACCTGAAAAGAATAAAGGAGAAAAAAAAATAATGGGGCTTAAATTCTTTGTTGAATTGTTGTCTTATTCTAGGCAGCTACTCTATAGTTGCCTGTATTTAATAGCTGCAGAGATAAGAGCAGAACAGGAACTTTGTTACTATTCTCTGTGCTCTCAAGCCCTCTACCACCTTGTTTTCCTTGTGGACAGCATTCCATGCTACTTGTCACTCATGACTGTATAGAATCATAGAATGTGTTTTATTGAAGCATTAGCTCTGACCTCTGCTACATACAGGTAAAATCTTAATCTTTCAGCTGCTTATACCACTCCACCTGCAATTCTTAAATCTTCCAGCTTTTTAGATGCGTATTTTCCCACTCTTCCATGCAGCTAAAATTCTTACCTAAGTTTTCATTATTTAACAGCTCAGTTGCTGCAACATCCCTTTCTCTGGCCTTGACACATGCAGGCCTGCCTTTTCCCTAATCATACTGCATGTGGCTGCTGTTGCTTCAAAGATAATTTTCCTAGCCTGTCTCTTTGAACGTGTCACTCCTCTCTTGGCATCCTTGTGCTACTTCCCCCCTCCCCTATCTCACATCAACATAAGCTGCCTATCTTCATATTCAGGCCCCCCTGGGACTCTACCTATAATCTTTCATTGTCAGGAGGCAGGAACAGGGAACAGAGCAACTCCAATGACTGCTCTACCTGAGAAGACCTCAGCTCTGCTGTGCTTGGTCCTTATATACCTTTTTAGAGCAGGATGTAAGTGAACAGGATTGGTCAGGAGGGGGGAAAAAAAAATAAGGCTTGCTGTTAAAGGCAGTCAGGAATGCAGGCAGCTGTGATATTTAAATGCAATTGAAACCTTAAAGTGGACCATCTCCTTTTGTTCAGAGTTGCCATCCCTCTTGTGTTTGTCTCAAAGCAAGCCCTTTTTCATTTTCTCCTCTGTGGTCTGTCTCACACTTGGAGAGTGCCCTGCATAAATGCCCTCAGGTTTATGTTGGTAGCTCTCTAGAATATCCTTAAGGCCCTCCTGTGCCATGATGTCTACAAAAGCTTTGACCACCCTCAGACTGCTAGTGAGGTAATACTGCTGACAGCCCACATGGAACATTCTTATTTCCTCTATTCTCCCTGTGTCTGTATCCATCTGTGGTCTCGCGTCCTTGGTTTAGTTTGTAATCACTTTGGGACAGAGCCTTCATTTTGTTGGATGTTTACACAGCGCTTTAGACAATATTTGTTGTTGGGGTTCTTGCATGGTCTAATAATACAGACAATAAATAAAAACTGTAACAGCCTGCAGCAGCTGCTCTCTCCTTGCATACACCTCATTGATTTCAGGCTGTGGGCTGAGCAAATTGCATGCGTGTGGCTTGGGTCTTGTGGGTAACTGAGCAAAGGGCAGAAACAGAAGACCAGTGCTATGTGTTACATTCTAAACGTTGGCCCAAATGCCTTTAATCAAATTGCATCCCTCCCGTTTTTTTTAGCTTCATGTCATTTTCTTCTAGAACAGGGCAGGGGGGAAAGAAGGCACAAATTTATGGAGTGTTGTTTCTGTCTGGAAAATACAACAAGTGCTATAAACAGGAGGAGGAAGAAAAAAACAGACATTTGAAGATCTTTAGACTTCACCTTTTGCATTTTGTAGTTGGAAGAAAGCCTAATCCTCAGCTGTTTTCGTAGCCATTGGTAAACTGAGTCTTTGCCTTACTTTCCTAATCTGTACCTGAGTATCCTTTGCGCTGACATAGGGGCTGTAACCCTTATTTTGTAAGTACTTTGAAGACTGACAGGCATATGTAATGAATTGTTCTTATTCAGTGGTAAATTGAGTTCAGTTTTAGTAGCAAAATGGGTTTAAACCTTGCTTGATTCTACTGCCCGCTCTGGCCAACCTCCAGAAATGCCCAGTGCATTGCTGTAGCACAAAACGCGCAAACAGGATGCTCTGTGACTGTGAATTGCAGATCTGTCCGTAGGGAGCTCTCTTTGCACTGATAATAAAGTAGGAAACTTTTAGGATCGGATCAGAATCCAAATTGTGCAAAAGTGAGCTGAAGTAACTTAGCAAAAGCAATACAACACAGAAGCTCAGCCTGTGTGGTTTACAGTACCAGCCAAAAGCCGTCAGAAAGGAATTAATGTGAGTAATAAAGTGGAGTGCAGTATTACAAATTCTGTATCCAAGTATTGGATAAATAGGACAAGTATCAAGTGGGACGTAAAGAGACTGTGTGAAAAAACACAGAAAGTTGGAGTTTTAGTCTCAGCTGTGCTCAGAGTGATAGTTGAAGCCTTGCATTTTGTTTAGTGCCTTTTAATCTGAAAGCTCCCAAAATGCTTTCAGAATAGCAACTGTGAAAATGAAGACATTCTATTATGTTTCCCAATATAGTCACTGATCATATTAAAATATAAATATATGATTATCACCTCTGTGAAAGCAAGATGTAGTGGTGCTCATTGAATTAGCTTCCCAAAGGGGCTCTTAATAAAAGACAAAAAGAAACCCAAAAGAAGAACATAGGAAACAGCTGTTAGTGAGCGTAAGAGTAGGCTGCTGGAACACACAAATCTGGATTATAAAGTCAGGCTCATCCTCAGTGACAGTGCTTTCCCCATTGGTGCTGATACCCTGCAGAGCCAACAGCCCAAGGAAGATTTAGTTCTGAGAAAGAGAACCCAAATTACTGAAGACCTTAAAACAAGGCAACCTCTGTCAACTACTCTCAACTAAGGCCTAGGAGGATCATCAGGTTTATGCTGATTGCCAAAATATGATGAGAAGTTACATGCCTGAAAGAGCTTAAACACATAAGAAAACAGAAAATACAGGAAAAAAATCTTTGTGTGGTTTTTAAGCATGAGATTTAGATACAGCCTTCATTTAAGTATGAGAAATATTCATCTTCCTTTAAGTCAGTCTTTTAAATTCCTTTCCCTGTCACAGGCCTGTCATTCCGCGGTTTTAAGGTGACCCTGGTATCTGTGACCTGGTCCTTCTTCTGCCCTGGTTATTGTTACTAATGGGAAGGCTTAGTCAGAACTTGATTGCTAGACAATCAGTAATACAGCATTTTTGTTGGTGTCAAGAGGACCATCTCACAGTGCCATTTAATTTGGGAACTACGGAGTCATCTTCTATGGCATGAATTACTTTTTTTATTTTTTTTGAGGGTATGTTTGGTTTTGAATCGTTTTGGTTTGGGTTTTGGCAACATTTATCACATCTGTTCTAGAAGCAGAAGAAAGCACAATTGGCAAAAAGCAAAGCAATAAGACTGAACAGGCACAGGAACATAGTAGTTAGATGCTGTGCTATGGGCTAAAGCGAAAGCATTTATTTATTGTCTCAATCAAATGGCAACATAAGCTTTTTCTTCTCCCTGTTATGTTATTAGTCTTATAACATGAAAAACATTTTCTTTCCCTGTGGAGCTCCTCCAAGTCAATCCACCCCCGTAAGGAAACCCAACCTTTAATACTTGGTGATAAATAAAACATCAAGAATAAAGATATACAACAAGGCATTATGACAAATATACCAAAAAGCATGCACAGATCTATTCAGTAATGTCTCTTTGGGAAACTCCTCTACTGATGTATCTAAGCACTTAAGAATTTAATATCTGAGCACCTCACAATCACTAATGGATTTTAGTCTCTCTTCATTCCACAGGCAGAAAACTATCTTGCCCTTTTACAGATTTAAAAGTGAATTGCCAGTGATTTGCCCAAGGTCATATGTAAATCTTCTAGTGGAAGTGGGGCTTGGAGTCTGGGTTTCTGTGTCCTGGTCCAGTACCTTAAGCCATGTTTTTAACAGATCTGCATCATGCCATTTAGGAAAGGGCTGTGTGACATGTAATGCTCTTTGGCCTTCTTTAATACCCCAGCTTCTTATAGTCCTGGCTAATCATCAAGAGGAGCTTGCTATTAGCTTAGGCTTTGAAGGAGCTGCTCTCCAGTGTGGTATACACTTAGGATGTACAGAGCCCTACAGCAATTTGAGTGTTTGCACCCCACAAAGGAAATGATCCTGGCAGAATTTGGAACCAGGGTCCGCAGTTTGTTTAAAAGCACTTTGCTGCATATGGTTTGGGTGGGAAAATTCTACACAGGCAAAGTGATAAAAAAACAATCAAATGAAAAAACCTCCCTCTGGCCAAGATCTGAAAGAGTGGCTGGTGCTCAGTCGATTCGACACCCCTGCTGAAGTTCTCTAACCCCTACCTAAGGGAGCACTTAAGCACTTGATCCTTAAATGCATGAGCAATCACATTGCCTGTGGGTGGGGGGTTGGGGAGAATATTCATCTGCTTTGCTGGGTCAGGACCCTGACCCAGAGTCTGTGGATTTTTGATTCTTTCAAAAACTAGGCCATTTCTTTAGCTCTTTACATGGATTTGGGAGTCTAATTCTAGGAAGTTGTATTTTTAAAATCCAGGCCTAAATACTCTCCCCACAAGAAACATGGTGGCCTGATATTTGGGTCAGAACGCTCCCACTAGGGGTAATTTTTTAAACCAACCAAAGCAAAGAAAGAAACCAACCTGAACAACCACCATGGCAGCACCCTCCCCCACTCCTGGCAGAACCTTTCCTGCCCCCAAGGTTAGTTTGGGACCCTGGGTCCATTTTGAATGGCTGTTGATACAAAGTCATGCTTTTTTCCTTTTCATGTCACTTATTTAAAGAGAATTCTTGAAGCACTTGTTTACTGCAGCAATGCTTTGGAAGAAAAAGAATAGTGAGTGTATTTTCAAATGCCCTCAGCAGCTTTCTTTTTATTTTGCTCTCCAAGCCCCTGCTATTCAACTTCTCTTCTCCTCAGAGCACTAACAGCTAAATTGTTCTATGCACCCAGCTCCCATTAGCAAAAGGAGTCATGCACATCGCTCCCATGAACCACTTTAACAGCGTAGTCCTGTATGACAAGATGTGCCTCTGAGAGAGAGGCAGCCAGATAAATATTAACCACACAGTGTTCTCACTGTAACATACATTTAAAATAGCACTTGGTTTTTCAAAATGCACACTTGTACCATTTGGTATCAGTCATCTTTATCTTAGCAGTTTAAGGAATCTGACATGCCAGAGCATAACGAATCTGCGTTAGAAGCAGGAAGTTTGCTGGTTTGTGTTGTAGAAAAAGGGGAGAGGGGAAGGGAGGAGAGAGCTGACATTTGGATTTGCTGCCATACCCCAATACTGCACAAAACCTAATTTCTCAGGCCTGAGTTCGTGTCCTTTGCTTTACATCACTTGCACTGAAATTTCTGTCAATTATTCAAACTCTCAGGGTCACAACTCGTTTAATATCATCTCTTGCTCCACACAGACAGTCCAAGGCTTAGCCGTGCTCAGATTTGTATATGGGCAGACAGAATGATGCCTTTACACAGTAGAGATTCCCCTGAAATCGTCCCACCTCCCAAGAAAGGTTCAGTGTACTATGAATTAAAGAATGTCTCTGACTAACTCTCATTTGGGAAGCATTACCAATTTCCTTCCTTGCATCGAAATGGAGCTCAAAAACCTAATCGGAAATTGGTATCCTGTCCTTACACAGATTCAACCACACTACATAATATGAAAGAGAGAGAAGTATTTCTGGTTGGATGGTGTGGGAGGAGAGAAAAGCATGTCTTTCCCTAATGTCAGACAATTAGTTTCTGATTTATACCTCAAAGCACATCAGTTGGTAAACCTTACGATTTCATCTTAGCTAGCGTGGCGGCGGATGGCTCTACAGAAAACTCATAAAAATTTAAAACTATTTTCTAAGTCTAGTAGGCTTTTTCTTCTCTTATCAATGACAGTGCATTCTGCTGTCTAGATGTGGGTTTTTTTCATTTGAAAATAGGCTTCTTTTGGATGAGATTTGGTCTCCCTATTGAATTAGTGGCCCTCTCATTCTTCACGGTTAACTGCATGGTTCTGTAACCCTCGAAACCAGTAACTAGGAAAAAACCTCAAATAGTCCCAATTTCATAATAAAAGGTAGAAATTGTGTACCTTGAGTACTTCAGTCCACACTCAGAACCAACATGCAACCATACTTGAATGTATGGATATAATTTTAAAGCATAGCAGCCTTAAGGGTAGAGTGCACCCCTGATAACTGAAATTCTCCGAGCGGCAGTTCCCATTTGCTCACAGTTTTGGACAACACATAAACACGTAAGCTGTGGCTCACAGAATTGTTGCATATTACCACCATTCATCAAAACATTCTCTTTGTGGCCAGTGTCTTGTCTTCCCCGCATTATATTATTTCCACATTCTTTTATCACCAACTTGGAGTCCAAGAGAATCTGCCCAATAACAAACCAGTGAGTTTATGTGGCAAAGAACTGCAGCGTGGACAAGAGACAGATTAGAGGTACCAGGCTTCCAGGAGGCTTATTGAAGCCTTAACAATACAATTAAAAATTGCTTGACCATGCCTTTTTAATTGGCTTCCTGATAGAAGGGTTAATAGGAATTCTAATACCTGTGTAAAAAGAAAAAAGAAAAAAAAAGAGATAAAGAAAATGGTGTAATGTAAAATAATTCAGATTGTCTCTGTGTAAATGAGGCAATAAATGCCTGCAACGAGAAGCTCAGTCTGACTTCACAGCGGGGCCTGGTGCTTAATTGAAAGTCCTAACTAGTCCCATTTATCAAAGAAATCACTCAGAGGGAAATTTAATTATCACAATTAATCTAGATATATTTATTTATTTTTTTAAGAAAGCCTCAGCAAAGCACAATGAAAATTTCTTGGGAAGAGTTTTGCAATGTTACTGCCAAAAAAGTGAAGTGCCAAACTTCTCCTCCCTCAGAGGAAAGAGGGGAGGAAAAAAGAAGGGAAAAAAAACCAAATACCAAACAAAAGGCAGGGAGCACAGGGCAGGTTGTGCCAGGAGCTCTTTGTAATGTCACTTAGGCACAGCCCAGAGTAATAAGCACCAATCCAGCAGGAGCTCAAATGGCAATATTTCTTCCTAAGTCACTTTTGCAAGCTGGAGAGAACACCTAGCATTTTGAGAGAGATGCCCCACAACATGCCCATGGATTCTGCGGCCTTGCCACAGTTTTGCTTGGCTCCGCAGGTCTCCTGGCAACCCTCAGCAGCCCTCGTGAGCCTCTGCTCATAGTTTGTCTCAGGGCATGCACAGAAAACCCCAGAGGCACAATGCAGCCTCTGCTCAGTTAACTAGCATGTGGTGTGTCAGTCGAGTAAGGAGTGAGCAGCACATTTTGGTTCAAGCACTTGTGTAAAGATGAGATGTCTTCGGTAGAGTTGCCTGTGCTTACATCAACACTGAGTTTGCTCCAGCAAGCAAAGGGCCATTCTGAAACCAGCATATTTCCCCTAATTGGTGATACTCAGCTCCCAAATGCCTTAGCAGTTGGAAATCAGAGTGTCTCTGAGCTGCGCTCCAACACAGCTTCTCACATTTGACATTTCCCAAGAGGTTTTTGTTTCTTTGCTCTTTAAAGACCAGGCAACTTTAACAGTCTGATTAAGTTTTCTTCCTTATTTTGAAAAACAGTCCCTTTGTTTTATGTGGAGCCTCCAACATAAGCCTGGGGTGTTGCAGAAGGCTACTTGTGGAGCAGATAACAAGTAGAGTTACATCTGTGTGCATCATGTGGCACTTGACATGCCTGTGTGAAGATGAAAAGGAAGCCCCAAGAAAGTATGCCAGCCTGTGCCATGATAAAAATTCCCTTCAGTCAGTCAGAGAGCTGATAGCTGGTAGGTTTTTCAGGCTTCTGGACACTAGCACGCAGCAAGTGATAGGCAGGAGGCTGCTCCTTCACTTTGAGAGTGTGGAGCTCCAGCACTCACGTTGGAGGCAGGATGTGAGGACAGGCATACTCACGCTAGCTTTGACAAAGGGCAACAGCAGACTTCTGAAAGGATGGGGAAAATGGGGCCAGAGAATTTCTTTCACTTGTGTGGCTTGCACAGCCCCACACCTGCACATTTCTCTGAGCCTAAAGGGAGTCTGTAAGACATCCTGATACCTTAATTTTCTTTTCCTTCAGAGTCAGAAAACATTAGAAACGATGGCCCACGTTAACATCTTTGTGCATGCCCTTTCCCCCTCTTCTTCAGTGGGGAAAGTTGCAGGTTGGTCTCCTGATGTCACTGAACTTGTTTATTGTGGTTCTTTTTCTGTGCTTCCTATATTATTCAGGTAATATTAATCACCAGAGGGGAAGGAAACAACTCCAAAGCAGGCTGAATTACCATTTAATTGGGCATCCTGTGAAATAAACATTGTGATTTGGATAAGATTAAGATGCAAGTCAAAAGTTTGGTGAGTTTTCAAGTGTTAGAGAATGCAGCAATGGAATCAGGCACAAACAGCAAGGAGAGAGCAGCCAGGAGCAATGGTCAGTGGAACAACTGCTGGACACAGCTACTTCTTTTCACTAGGATCAAACTATCACTCTGGTGGACAGAACTGGGCAAAACAACTGACAGTTCTTTCTTTATGAAGGAGTAAACTTTCAAATGAATTTCCATTTATTTTCATCTGCCTGTGCTGAACCCATCTCTGGGTGCCCTCTAGAAATGTATCACTGTCTAGCTGAGCTAAATTTTTAGATATTAAAGATGAGTACTTAGAAGTGCTTCTGAAGAAGGACTTCAACAGGTTTGGCCTCTGCCATGCGCTCTCCTTTTATTTTTGATATTTTGCAATACTTCTGGTCAGTAGATTTGCTGAAAGATACATATTGCAGACAGAGAAATTAAAACTATGTTGTAGAATATTCATTAAAATATGAATCCTAAATGTGTAATTGTGGCCATTCACATGAGCATTATGATTTACCTGCACAGACCTGCTGCTGCATTTAGGGACAGAGGTCCTCATTCAGCCACTTAATAAACATCACGTCAAGCTCCTGCTTCACCAGCTTACCTAAATTCAGCTGTCCCTGGACTGCTGATGGAAAAGTGAGGCTGGCTGTGGTGGAAGATCTTGTTATGGTCAGCTGTCTGGCTGAAATGGGTCAATGGATCGTCCTGTCTGTTCCGCATTGCACCTGAATAGCAACTGATGGAAGCCACTGCTAGCTGCTCTCTTCCAGCAGTGGCTGCACACCAGGCACCTGGGAATGAAAAGATCCCCAGCTATGACAATTTCTGCAGCTCCCTCATCCTCAGGGTTATTTATTGTAGCTTGGAGATACATAAGTTGTTGGTTTGCTCTTTACCACCAGGTGGCCTAACTATTCCACTGTTCATGAGGAACCAAGCCTCCATTAGAGAACAGCAACTGGAACTTTTTAATTTGTACATATTTTTCTTCTCAAGCCTCCACCTCTCCTCATTCGGTTGATTAAAAGTGATCAGGGCTGCTGTGATTTCTCAACTGAATCCTCTTTTCCAAGCAACTGAGAAAGCTTGTGCTTCCAGCAGTCCAGCTCTTGCTTTAGACATCTCTATTGACCTCTTAGTCCAGATGAACTCTTGGCATAACAACACGGGTACCTTGGACTTTTCCTCATGCCAGGGTTGGAGTATTTTGGGATTTTTTGCCTCTAATATGTCTGCAGTAGTTGGTTTTGTGACCAGCCAGAAATCCTGCACTAGGCACATAAGCTGGATTCAGAGCTGCCTTGTGCTCCCAAAGCTTTGCAGAGTGGATTCAGTGGGCCAGAGGATCTGACTTGGCAAATAGAGTTTGATATTTAAACCTATAGCAGATAAATTGAGACTTCAGCAGTCTCTCTACTCAATAGTTTTGGCATAGCCATCTGGGAGCTGGCTAAGCTAACATCTACTTGGGTTTCAAGAGAAGTTGGTATTATGGCTCACCCCATTAAAAGTTCTGCTGTTACGGACTAACATCCCAGCTTGGAATAAAAGGACCTGGAATTCCTGATCTAAAAATGGGAAAGAAGGTACTGTCAGATGTTTATCTGAGGCTTATTCAGGATGTGAAACTTGAGGAAAATTGTAGCTGTGGCAGCAGTATGAACCAAGAACATCAGCACCACTGGGATAATATTGACAAGCAAGTGTTGGGAGGCCACGGAATGACCCTTTCAGAGCAGGAAGCATGATTTCAGCAAAGGAGATATTTCATGTGCTGCAACACCGATGCCTTAGATTTCTGTTGTCTGCCTTTTACATAATGCCCGAAAACTTTCAGAAGGTACTTTCAAAACAGATCTCAGTAACTGAAGTGGTTAAGTGAGGCTATTTGGTTAGAACTTTCACGATTCATTTGTTTGTCTGTCGTTGTAATTACACATTTCAGTTTTGATGTGAGCAGGGACAAAGTACAATGATGGCAGGCAGGAACATTGCTTCAGTACCCAGCAACAGAAGCCTCTGCTCAGGATCAGATCAGATCAGTTCTGAAACTGATGCCTGACAGTCCCAAATCAAAGGTATGTAGTTCCTGAGTGGCCCCTATCATAAGACAGTTGCAGCACAAGTGGTAACTGCATTGGGCAGATTTCCCTAAAGGATGTGGAAATGCCAGTCATTTGGAGAAAATTTCAGGAGTCTTTAAATTACTTTGGTAAATGGATTAGTTATAAATAATAAATACCTGAAAATTGGTAGAGACTTTCAGTTGCATCCCAGAAAAATGTCATGAAGTAATATGGGGTATTTCAGCTACTTCAACCTAGCCTTGGGCACAGCAGAGTCCAATTCTGATCCTTTGCAGGATAAGCAGTCAAATTCAGGGTAAGGAGTCTTTAGCCAAGGCGTTACTCTGGATTTACACCTCTGCAGATAGAATCAGATGCTATCTCCTAGTCCATGCATCCTCTGAGAATAGAATTAATTTTGAATTCTCGTATCATCTGCTTGCTTGTGCACTTACTTGCTAACTGTCTGACTGAGCGAGCTATTCCCGGCCAGTATGATTTAGGCATCCTTTATTACACAGTTTCCAATTCAGTACATTTTTTAATCAAGACTAAATTGAAGTTAGATTTCAGGTACATATAAATACATTATATATTTAGTGAATGCATTGCAAATCCCCAAGTCTAATTTCAAATGTAACTATAATAAAACAAAAAGTTAAAAAAAGAAGCAGCTTCCTTTATTTTATAGGAGTGCTAAAGGAGGAGTGTTAAAATATTGCTGCTTCTTAAAGGCGAGGTAAGACCTGTTTTCATATTTTAAAAATCACATTAGCTAAAAGCTTGTTAAGGAATAAATAGTCCAGAGGATAATTGAGACTTAGCTGGCTTAAGCATTAATGAATCAAAATCAGATGCCAGATCATTAATTAATTCTACAAATTATAATGTTGCCATTACTGGCGAATACTATGAGAACTAATACCAAGGAGCAAATTAAGCTGCGTAGTTTTCCTTCCCACCTCAGATCTTTCACCAAAAAAAAAAAAAAAAAAATACAGTGGTTATTTTCGGTTAATTACATGGAGCATCTATTTTTTTAAAACTTTTGGGTGGTTCTTAATTTTAAAAACCATTTCCATTTCTTTAACATGCTACTTATAAAACGTGTCTATCATAGCCTATAAGAATACTTCTGTCAGTGCTGTAGCCCACAGAAAGGAAAATGTAGTGAAAGTGACAGAAAAGTCAATTCAACACTTCCAAAGCCTCACAAAAATTCACACCCCTTCAAATCAGCCTCTTTGGCAAAAGACAGAATAATAGACAGGTCTTGCAATGTGGCCTGAAGTGGAACCATCTCAGGCTCTGTCAGACCAGTGCAGAAAATGAATTGAGTGGAAGCGAGAGAAGCAGAAGAGAAGGTCAGCTGGACATTTCTGGCCACTGCTTCTCATCTCACACAATAGTACTTTGTTATAGTTAGAAGGTGGCAAGCTTTAAAAACTCTTCTTCCTGAGTGAAGCACCGGTGTGGGCAATGGGCTGTGACAGGATGCCACTGAGGCCAGAAGCTTACGAAGTAGTAAGAGACTGGGCAGCGATGAGGTGATAGCAGATGACGTAGCAAGGTGGTAGGACATCAGTCTAGAATCAGGGTAAAACTTTAGGACCAAAATGATGAAGCTTTTTCACCTTTATCTGAAAACTCACAGCATTTGAACTCTTTGTCTGGTGTGGTATCTCTTTGCTTCTTTTCCTGTCACGTGACATGCCCGAATATCTGGTATGTAGAAGACAGAGATTCTTCTAGAGGATATCAAAATGCTTTAATTAAGACTGGAGACCACTCAAAAGCCAGTGCTCTGCAGCGCTAGTTATGATAGTTTGCTCACTTAAGCATCACTAAGTAAATGGCAAGGTGCAATCTCCTCCAGCTGAGATTAATTTCTCTTGAAAGATACAGCAAAGACAGTCAAGTCTGATGCTGTAAGAGCAAGCTGTGGAAGAATGTCCCGTTTCTCCCCCATATTGGTTGCTATTTTTGTTCTATTTCCATTTCTTTTTAATGGAAAAGAAGCCTGGATCTCTCTCTCTCTCTTTTTTTTTTTCCTCCCTCCCCTCTTCTCTAGGATTAACATTAAGACATTCCGAAATAAAAATNTTTAATTTTTATTGCATGTCTAATGTAGATCAGAGTGCTAGCACCCTGCCAGTGGTGCTGAGCTGACAAATTCTTGGTGATTTGTCACCCTTTGGCCTCTCTGAACTGCCTAAGGGTGCTGACCTTTGCCATGCAATAAAAATTAAACAGGCAACAGTGTAGGTAATAATGCATTCTAATATATCAGTTTTATCTACCCCTGTACCAAATCCATGGCCCTTTTCCACGTCTGGAGATAACACATAACACCAAAGCTGCTTTATTGCAACTTTTGGCCTCCTGCCAAAATCAGAGCATCTAAAAATAGACCAGTCATTATAATCAGCTTCTGAAGTTGCTGTCTTGAACACCAGTCCAACACAGAAACAAACGGGTGCCTAGGAAGTATGGGAAGGGGACAACCATGTAGAGATGTTCCCTCCAAGGACTTTTCCAGCCTGTGACTATTTGCAGCTCAGAAATTTCTTGAGATATTTGATAGTCCTTGAAGAATTTCGTATTGTGGATTGACCAGTCACCTTTTTTGTTAATTCTATATGAAGAAATACAGCCAGTATGGGGCACTCTTTCTACTTTTAGTCTCTGACCAGGCTCCCCTGCTAAACTGGTGGAAAGCTGACTTTTTTTTCCTAATGACTCGGAGGTGGAAAGGACTCTCTTTACACGCTTGGATGGCCAAGTTCATGGTGAAATAGCTGCTGTAATTCTGCTGGGGTTTTATATTATCATTAATGATTGCTAGGGCACTTGAATCCCACAATGCTATCCCTTAAAAGGATTGGAAATCTAAACACAGCAGCAAACTCTGCGTTTGGTCTGCGTGGCTCATGTTCCTGTTTCCTGACACTACTGCCCTAATTCTGTTGACACTCTGAAGCATGTTGCTGTTGGAAATTATTAATGCCATCAACATCAAGGGAAACTCCACGCTCTAAGTGGAAACTCCTACAACTGTGGTGTGAAAGCAGGGAGTATTCAGCTGCTGTAGAAATATTTGCATGAAGCTGTCTTGCTCTTCAGTTTTTGTTTTCATCTTCTTCCATCCATGGAAGATAATTACTTGCAGTAATTAAAAATTAGGCAAAATCTACGTAGAGTAACATAAACTTTGTTCCAGATGGACTCTGCCACTTAATGAGAGACACTTGATAGTGACTTTTTTCCTTTTCAAGGGGAGTCCAATGGTAGATCACTATTGTGGCAGCTATGGGAGAAGGAAACAAACCAATCAGCTATTCTAGAGAGATGTCTGGTGACAAATAACTGGCAAGTGGCAGCAAAACAAATGTTGTGGGGGTTTTGTTTTGTTTCATTTTTCTCTCAGTTTGTTATTGTCTTATAAGCTTTTGATCAATTTTTGGAGATCATTTGTGTAGAACTGATTTTTGTATATGGCTTTACTGGATAGGCAAACACCCACTGACGTTTATTTGTGATGGTCCTATCACATTGTGCTGTGTGATCAACAGCTATCCAAAGACCAGATGCCAAAGGTGGGGCATATTTTTTAACTGAAAAATAGTTATGCCAATATAATGTCCCAAACAGACTCATTTTCATATACCTGTGCCTTTTTTTGCCTTGGATTGTGTCACCTTGGGCACTTTTATCCCTGAACAAAAGCAACCATATGCCTACAGAATTAAGTTCCTGTCATTAAGATAACTGTAGTGGTGCAAAACAAAACCATTTCTGTGCAGCCACGTTGTCACCTGGTGACATGAGGTTTTATCTCCCATCTCTGACAGAGAAGCTGCCATCTGCAATGCTGGTGAGTTTGCCACAGCCCTGCCACTTCAGGTGCTCCTGTCCTTACACCCAAATGCCCCTAATCCAGTTCCTACTGTCACATTTACATTTCAAGTTCATTGGCACACACCTTCAATGAGCTAGAGTGCACTCTTCCTACTCCACTGTCAGGTGCACTGAGGGATGTCAAAGAAAAAAACAGCAAAATATACCCAAGGAGCTTTTTACACTAAAATCTGGGGAGTATTATAAATCATAGCAGAATGGATCAAGGTGGGGTTTTTTGTCTCGTTTGTTTATTAAGCTGTCCCAGAAGGTGTGGCACAGTGGTGGAAATTCTGCCTTTAGGAAAATGAATGTGCAACAATTCAGCAGTTGCAGCAAGGACAGGATTTTTCTGGCTGAGCATTGTCCTGTTCCCATACTTTCTCCTCTGCCTCCAGCACACATACAGAAGACAAAGAAGCGTGCCTTTGTTATTTCAGCTGTCATTTCAAGGGAAGAAGACTGACTTAATTCCCTATCACCAGGTCACTTAATTGCTTGGCAGTCATAAAGGATAACAATTTTTATTGTTCAATTTAATTAGACCTCATCTAGTAGAAAATAACTTGACTTTTCTCATAACACAATCTATCTCTTGCATAAAGGTTTAAAGCTTATTTCAACTGGAGGAACCCTAGCACCTCAAATCGCTGAAATAAAACTTCTTTGCGCAGTCGAATGCAAAACCTGCTCTGATTTCCATAAGAATGATGCTAAGTGTTTTGTAGCTATGTTGGTTTTTGGAAAGAGGTTAAGCTGCTAGCTGCAGAGTGTAAAGAGGGCCTGGGAAAACTGAAAAACAGATGATGTTAATTGATCATGTTTACAGATGAAAGCTGTCTTTAGGATCTGCCATTTCTTTAGGATGCTGCAGAACCTTGCAGCTTCTGCAGACACGGTAACCACCCTACAGCAAAAAGGAAGTTCTGCTATTTGAAAAAAAAACAAAAACATTTCCAAGGGACAAAATATCTGACCTGTTTGCAGAAATCGAGCAGTGTGGTTGTTTGGTCCAGGTCCCCTTAAGAAAGCCATGGAGTTCTCCAGGAGGACCAGAGAGGTCTGGGAGGTGGAGCCCAGAAATCATAATTTTGTTATTCATCCCATAATCCTGCTATCACTTTATCAGTGGGCAGCAAAGCCAAATCTTTCTCTTTTCTCTACCTTCAGCTCTCCAGAGGGAGTTCTTATCTGGTAAACCCATGGGGCAGTAACCTGTTCGTGGCCTTCAAGGGTGCAGTGAATTTCTTGCTGCGCACTCGAGGCCTGTTTGGGCTTAGTAGGAGGCAATGTGGGGAGGAGAGAAAACAATCCTCTCCCAATCACTGGGGTTTGGTGGCTTAGTCTGCTTGGGGGGAAGGTTTTGGGGGAGTTCTCATGTATCCTGTATCTGTGTTAGTTGTTAAGGATTCATGAATTTTCCTGTACAACTTTAAATACTATTTTCTGTATTCCTCTCCAATTTGGTCAGGGAGTTTTCATTTTTACTTCCTTCAGTAGTAAATAATTTTTTTCTGTCCACTCTTAGACAAGCACATGGAAAGCTTACCCGTACTGGTGCAGAAGAATTCCAATCTCAGCAGCAGTTCTCATTTTTGTTTTTCTTAAGAGCACACAGAAACCTCCTGAAGGTCATAATCTAACCATTTTGAAGGGGATGGAGATTTGTAGCACATTTGGCAAAAAAATTCTGCTGGTCATCTGCCTCTTCCTGTGGGTATGTGTATGTCTGAAAGAAAGAAAGAGGTAGAGCAGAAAGCTGCTGGAAGGGAATGCTTTTCTGTCTCAGTAAGTTTACAAAACCAGTGGGGCTCACAACTGCAGGCCTAGCCAAAAGATGTAATGATTCTGCACTTTGCCAGAGCAACTTTTTCTCAAGAGCTCTTCTACAGCCATCAAAATGTATTCATTTTTTCACAGGTAATGCCACTGATGGGCTGAAGTCTACTCAGCTTTCTCCCTTGTCGATGGCCAGCATTTTGCCCAATGAATATGCCAAAAAGGTATCAGCATAATGCTTTTTAATTTCATTTTTTAAAGCATCCTATTAAACCAGCAAAACTAACCTGGTGCAATTCCAGCATAGGTTTATGCTGCTTCTGGTTTAAAACATCTTCTGGATGTTTTACTCTGTGTTGTTTGGGAAGAGGTTTAAACTGTACAGATAAGAGCAACTGGAGCCAGGGCATGAACTTCTCTCAGGTGTCATGTCTGTGTTAGATGCTGTAACTGTGTCCCAGTTTCCTAAGACACTGAGTAAGCTTGGGATAACCAGGGTGTGGAGCCTTCCTCTTTTCTTCCCCTCCTGTTTTCCTTTCAGTAACCCATGCAAGATGTGCCTCCTTTGAAACTGGGAAACCAGTTCCTCAGTAGGCATCGTGGTGTGGTGACTGAAGCTGACAAAATATGCTGACTCTGGCTCCATCTCTCTGTTTCTTTCCCCTCAAAATTGGTCCTTTACAAACTTTCTTGCCCATCCTATTACTTAACAAAGCTCTCAGGAGCTCACTGCATTTGAAAATGCTCTGTTAGTCCTGTTTTACTCAAACCCTGCTAATATATGTCTAGCTCTTCAGTGAGTTCACACAACTCAAAGTAGATGCACTAAAGTTAGTGAAGCTGCTTCAGTTTACCCCAGCTCCAGGTCTGATCCATCTTCTCTCATTTGGTTCTTTAACCAGCCTCTTTTTCTCGCTCCAGCTTTTCTCACCTGCATTTACTAACCTTGTACTTTGAAATTTTATGCAGTCTGGTTTCATTTACTGTTAAAATGCATCTCTGGTATCAGGCACATCATTTTCTAAGCCTCCATCATGCCAAGAGAGTTAGTAAAACACCACTTTTTCACTTCAGTTCCCAACCCATATGTTTTCAAGTAGCACTAGGGAAACATTTTTTAAAGGACAGACTCCAGAGATGTCTTCTAATATCATCAGCAATGATAATCAAAAGCTGCTTTTGCAAAAGCCTATGGGATTATCAGTCTCTCAAAAGGAAATTCAGCAGCTTTTTTTGCAGTAACGTTTATTCTCTACCCTTCCATCTCAAGTTATTATTCACCTCAAGATGGTGACACCCTGGACAGCTCCATTTCCATATGCACTTGCTTATTTAAGTATCAAGAGGAACCCTTAATCCAGAGTCAGAACTCTTTCTGACTTTCCAAGAGAAATGTAACTCAAATGTTAGTTCATCATAGTTCATAGGCAATGAAAGTTTGGTCTCATTTATAGTTGTAAAACACCTCTGAAGAAGTATTGTTGATTTAGTCTTTTCAAATTTAGCTCCATCATCATTTCAGCTACTTGTGACATCAGTCTTAGGATTTAGGCTCCTCCCCAGAGGAAAACATTGCTAATTTCAAGCTGTTTTGGCTAACTGTGGTTAGGCTGAGAGGTGCCACAAGCTGTTCTTGTCCAGCGACTGGCAGCATGCTGTATATTTATGAATATCCATGTAATGATCAGCATTTTTGCCAAGCTTTCTGCTAGTGACTTCTTTGACAAGGAGAGTAGCATAGAGCACAAAGTGGCAGATGTGACCCTATTCAAAAGTTCAACCAAATATTCTCCAGCATTGCTTTATCATCAGCCATCTCTTTTTTTTCACTCTTTGTTATTTCTCACTATTTCTTTTCCTCTCCCTTCCAAATTTCTCTCATCAAAATGTTTTACTTCCTTTTCATCTTCTTATTCAGTTCCTCAGACAATGTCTTCAAGAGTTTCTGCTCTCTTCCCCAAGTGGTGGAAGCTTCACCTGGGCCATCAGGGCATATAGACCTTTTTCCAGCACTGCAGTGTCTCATGTAGTGAGGGACCCAGACCTAAACCTAATATTTGAGGTGTAGCCTCCTCAGTGCTGAGTACAGGGAGACAATCATGTCCCTGGTCCTGCTGGCCATGTGGTTTCTGATACAAACCAGGATGTCCTTGGTGACCTGGGCACATGCCGGTTCATATCCAATGAGCACTTCAGGATCCTTTCCTGCCAGGCAGCTTTCTGCCCCAAGCCTGTAGCCTGCAACCCAAGTGCAGGCCCTGGCACTGGGCCTTGTCGAACCTCATACAACTGTCTTGGCCCATTGATCCAGTCTGTTTGTGTCCCTCTGTAGAACCTTCCTACCCTCAAGCATATCAACACTCCTGCCCAGCTTGGTGTCATCTGCAAACACAGACACAGTGTCAGAGGCTTTACTAAAGTCCAGGCAAACAGTATCACATCCACAGCCTTTCCCTCATCCACTAAGCAGGCTACCTTGTTGTAGAAGATCAGGTTAGTCAAGCAGGACCTGCCTTTCATAAACCCATGGGCCCGATCACCTCGTTGTCCCATACCTGCCATGTCCTGGCACTCAAGATAATCTGCTCTGTAAGTTTCCCCCAGGTCAGAGGGACAAGCCTGTTGTTCCCCAGATCCTCCTGACCCTTCTTAGGGGTGGATGTTACATTTGCTAACTTTCAGTCAGACCCTGCAGCCTGGCAGTACCTTTCACAGCAGCCTAATTTTCCTAGGAATGACGCTTTGGGTTCTGTGTGGCCCAGTAAGTAGTGGGGTTTAATTTTTCTAGAATTCCCTAATCCTCTTTCTCATCCGCTGCTCCCTGAGAGATTTAAAGCCACAGTGGCTTCTTCAAGGCCTCCTCCTGATTATTATGTTTATTCTCATCCAGTCAAGACAGAGAAACATTAGCATGTGATTTACAGCATGGGACCTGTCGCAGATACCAGCACTCAATATTTGAAATTCAAGCAGTATCTACTTGCAGCAAACGGGTTGGGATCAATCTAGAGATAAAAAGGAGGCCCCTGCCTTTTTAGAAGGCAGTAGAGATTCATCGTCGAGGTCTGTCAGTCTTAGCCTGGCAGGCAAGATGCTGTGCACCGCTCCTAGGAACCAATGCATGCAGTAATACACAGTATTAATACGTGCTCCTGTGCTGGGTTTTAATTCTTTCCTTTTGTTGATTCCCTCCCCCCTCCCCCCTTGTAACTATCTACTTTTCCTCTCATCTTTCAACTCTTTGTATCCGTCTGTCAAGCAGGCAGTGGATTCAGGACAGGTTTTTGTGCCAAGGTATTCTTTACCTAATGAAAACAAGTGAATAAAACATAAGAGAAGTACCTTTAAATTAAAAATAGAGACCAAAAAAACCATCCTAAGAGTGATAAAAAATCAATATCTGAAGGAAAACTTTTTTTTTTTTTGTCCTAGAAAAATGCTTATTGAATGGATGAATCTCTTTTTCTTCTAACTTAAGTATGCACTTTAAATGATACCCTAATTAAAATAGGAGAAAGAACCATATGTGGCAGAAGTGGAATATATGCATATGGGAAGAGTCAAGACAATCCAGATAAACTTCTGATGGCATGACATATTCATGCAGAGTAGTCACTTTTTGAAACTAAAATTTTCTCCCAAAGGCCCCCAGTTTGTATTATTAATGACGTTTTTCTTAGCCTGCATTACCATTTCCATCTGAGAGGGAAAAAAAGACAAAAAAACTTTCCTCAAGTTTGAAAGGACAAAGCAGTCTCAGAGCCACAAACATCAAATGGTTTTGCACAAGCCTTTGAATGGGTTTCATCTGTACCATTTCATAAGTGGGTAAAGGGAGCAGCTCTCCTGGCCTGAGACACTGTACTGGGGGGGTGGGTGTTGAGACAAGATACAACCCAATGGAAAACTTAGAGGGGGAAAAGACACTTCGCTATGGTATGTGCAACAGCAGCCCCACGCAGTGGTGCCCCTTCCAGCCTCTGGGACATCAGCTCTATTTCACAGTAGCTTTGGTGGAGTATATTTGGACCCCGATTTGACTCATGGGTAACGCTGTTAGGAGCTGCTTTAAGCCTGTGCTGAAGAGTCGTGAGGAGCCAGGTCGTTAAAGTAGTTTCAGCCTGTTCCTCCAGGTTTCCACTGGCTGCACACGGCCTTGGATGCCATATTCTAAGTGTCTGCCACTGACTAGCTGTACCTCTTCTCTGTTTAACATGATATCCTGTAATTGGAGTGTCGAGCTTCTTGCTGACACCACTGAGGAGGAGGATACGGAGGAGGAACCAGAAGAAATCCATCTTTGCCGCAATGAATGTTTGCAGTCCAGACCAGGTTGGGCTGTTCAGATGTTTTATTCCTCCTTTTCCTCTCCTTTGTGGAGGCTCAAGCATTACCAGAACACAGAGATCTCCTTTCAGGGCTTCAAACCCATCAAAGTTCTGCCAAATCCACTGTGTGGGGATACAGACAGTGAAGCTTTTTTGGTGCATCTTTGTAACCTGCTTGCTGCTGGTGCTTTTTGCCTACCTTGTTGGTTGTCGGTGTGGGGATACCTGGGCAGTCTCCTCCCAGGAGGTGGGGGCTGGGCAGCTGGTCCAGGCTGCTTTAGTGAGGCAGAGCACCCATCGGTTCACTCAGAAGGGGTGACAAATGGTTGGTTTTACTGCAGTCCCCAGTGCTAATTGTAGAAGGCAGCACGGTGAGGCACAGAAAGCACAAGCAGGTAGTCGCTGTGATGCTGTTAGCTCATTTAAAGAGCTATTTTTAGGGACCTGGACAGTAGCTGCCACCAGCTGTACTCCATATGGCCCCTGGTCTTTCCCTGCTGTTTCCCAGCTGTAGACGACATCTGTGGCACTCAAAGGCCCTGGACTTTTTTTCACCCCCAGGATGCTGCTGGCAACATTTAAGGTCCCTAAGGGAGTAATAAGGTGTGTGTGGGGGTGCCCTATCTGCAACTGTTAGCTGTCTGAAGAGAGGAGTGCAAGTTCTGTTGGCTGGGTAGGAGTACCACAGTAATGTGTCTCACTGTCCCAGTATCGCTTTGGTGAGACACAGACTATGCAGGGATGGTATTCCCTGACTCCTCTTGGTATTTTTGTGCATGCCTGCCTGCTCTGTTTGTTTTGTTTGCTTGCCATCCTGATGAATGGAAATCCAATCTCTATCACCTTACTCCATTCACCTTAATCTACAACGATAGCAGTTAAAGCTGTCTGTGGTTTTGCCAGCCAGCCTTACTGCTCCTCCCACGGTGAATACCATCTACTCACTGACTACCAACAGGGGATTTTAATATCATTTTGTTACCTCCTTTAGAAAGATCTGAAAATGAATAAATCACACATGTCCCACTGCTAAAGCTATTGATCAGACGAGTAAAGATTGGACACTCACAGAGATGTGGAGAAATCTGCATCTGTTTTCTAGGATCCCACATTCTTTTTCCTTAAATGCAGTATTTACAGTCCTTAGCTGGGAACCCATTTAAGTACCTAGTGTTGCTGAAATCCAAAATCAACACTTGGGATGACTATCAGGTTAATGCTGACCTCTTTCCCATGACTCTTCTGACCAGGCCTTTAAAAATTGGTTGATATCCTCTTATGACTGGTGTGTGTATGTATACACACACACACACATATATATGTATCATTTCCTGTAGCTATTTAAATAAATCTGACTTTTACAAACAGAAAGCAAACTCAAGAATAGGCTGTAGTTACTTTGGAGAGATACTCCAGGTCTAGCTGAAAAAATGTAGCAGAAACATAAGTAAAGATCAGAACTTTTGATTATTTTCTTTTAATACATAGCTAAATAAGATTTCCTGCAGGCTTGAACAGATTACAGTATCATAGAATCAACCAGGTTGGAAGAGACCTCCAAGCTCACCCAGCCCAACCTATCACCCAGCCCTATCCAGTCAACTAGACCATGGCACTAAGTGCCCCTTCCAGGCTTGTCTTGAACACCTCCAGGGATGGTGACTCCACCAGCTCCCTGGGCAGCCCATTCCAATGCCAATCACTCTCTCTGTGAAGAACTTCCTCCTAACATCCAGCCTAGACCTCCCCTGGCACAACTTGGGACTGTGTCCCCATGTTCTGTTGCTGGTTGCCTGGGAGAAGAGCCCAACCCCAGCTGGCTACAACCTCCTTTCAGGTAGTTGTAGACAGCAATGAGGTCTGCCCTGACCCTCCTCTTTTCCAGGCTGAACAACCCCAGCTCCCTCAGCCTCTCCTCACAGGGCTGTGCTCCAGGCCCCTCACCAGGTTATGTCACCCTTCTCTGGGCACCTTCCAATGCCTCAATGTCTCTCTTGAATTGAGGGGCCCAGAACTGGACACAGTACTCAAGGCATAGCCTGAGCAGTGCTGAGTACAGCAGCAGAATAACCTCCCTGCTCCTGCTGGCCACACTGTTCCTGATCCAGGCCAGGATGCCATTGGCTCTCCTGGCCACCTGTGCACACTGCTGGCTCATCTTCAGCTACTCTCTCCCAGCACCCCCGGGTCCCTTTCTGCTTGGCTGCTCTCAGCCACTCTGTTCCCAGCCTGTAGCACTGCTTGGGGTTGTTGTGGCCAAAGTGTAGAACCCTGCCCTTAGTCTTGTTAAAACTCTTCCCGCTGGCCTCTGTCCCCCAATCCAGCCTGTCAAGGTTGCTCTGCAGAGCCCTCCTGCCCTCCAACAGATTGACACCTGCTCCTAACTTGGTGTCACCTGCAAACTTACTGATGCTGGACTCAATCCCCTGGTCCACATCATCAGTAAAGATATTGAACAGGACTGGGCCCAGCACTGATCCCTGGAGGACACCGCTGCTGACAGCTGCCAGTTGGATGTGGCAGCATTCACCACCACTCTCTGGGCCTGGCCCTCCAGCCAGTTCTTGACTCGTTTCAGAGTGAATCTGCCCAAGCCATGAGCTGCCAGTGTTGCCAGGAGCTTGTTGTGGCAGATGGTGTCAAAGGCTTTGCTGAAGTCCAGGTAGACTACATCCACAGCCTTCCCCACATTCACCAGGAGGGTAACCTGATCATAAAAGGAGATCAGGTTGGTCAGGCAGGACCTGCCCTTCCTAAACCCATGCTGGCTGGGCCTGATCCCTTGGCCATCCTGCAGGTGCTTTGTGATGGCACTCAAGATGACCTGTTCCATAACCTTGCCTGGCACTGAGGTCAGGCTGACAGGTCTGTAATTTCCTGCTTCCTCCTTCTGGCCCTTCTTGTGGATGGGCATCACATTGGCCAGCTTCCAGTCTTCAGGGTCCTTTCCAGTGAGGTCATCACTAAATCCACATTTGAATAAAGGACAGGCAAATTGGACTGGGTAACTCTTAGGCAGTCTGGAGTTTTTTCCAACTCCTGTTCATCTATTCATGTGTTCACAGTGTTTCCCCAAAAATTCGTAATTCATGCACTAAGGTCCAAAAATATCTTAGGAAAGAGTACTAGATAAAAAAAGTACTTCCCTGGAAAGCAAGATTTTGAAAATATATTCCATCAAAATTACTCTCTGCAGAGGCTCCAGAATATATTAAACTAGTGGAGTCTAGGTTAAAAATAAGCACCAAAAGAGAGCTTTTATTTGCCACTTGGAGCAGTGCTAGCTGCCTTTTTGCATTTAGCTAGTGCTGGTCTGCATAAATTGCATTGTGTATCACTTAATTGCCGAATGTCTCCACAAGATCACGTTGCAGTTCAAGCTTTTATCCTATGGTAAAAAGTCCCTTAAAGAAAGGTCTAAGTGAAGATGTCTTTCTGGTCTCTGCAGGAGTCTGGATCGGTATTGATGTCACGAGCATTCCTGACCAAGCAAATAGCCATCAATAGCCTTGGCCTTGTACAGCTGGCCCCATCTGAACTGTGATTACCTCTCCAAACTTCAGCAAGATTGTATTGGCAGCCAGCATGAAATATGAGCCCAGTCTGCCCAGAAGAGTAATCATTTAGCCACGAAGATCATCCTCACGTGCTGCATTACTGGAGGCTGCCTCAGAGGTGAGAAGGAGCAGTAATTTCCAGGGGAACTCAGAAAATGAATGTGGCCCTGAAACGTGTGCCCAGTTGTCTTCACGTTGAGTTGCCTACCAACATGTTAGTAAGAAGGTGGTAACAGCACTGAGAGCTTTTTTTGTTGACTTGACTTCATCCACCAGAAGTAACAACGCAGCACAGGTGATGCAAGGTACCTGAGTCCTTTCTGACTCTGAGGTTTGCAGAGCACCGTGGTGCCTTCCCTGCTTACCCTGAGCTTGGCTGTATTGTCTTCTCTCTTTTCACCTCATGAGCATCATCCAAACTGTGCCAGTGAAGTTGGTCCTATCGAGCTGGCATTGTGATCCATGAGTGTGATTAAATCTCTGTGCCAGTGGGCAGGGGTTGTACCAATAACCATCTCAAGAGAGTTCAGGGCACACACATGATAAAAATGAGCTTTTATTTCTGTAACTATGTGCAAGGTTCCCTTTACTGAAGTTCAGTCAAAGCTTCATCCTCCTTCACGCACTCTTTTACTCTCCTCTCTTCCCGCCCCTCTTCTTTTGGTTGGTCAAACTCCTGCAGATGACCACAGGGGAAGGTGCTTGCAGGTCTGCTGGGTGAAGAGCGAACCCCAAGCAATGCACTGTTTACTCAGAAATACTTCAAGCTGTTTTCAGGAGCCAAGAGAATACTGATTTCTGATCGTGCTTGCCTCTTAGAGAAGAGCACACAAGTCTCAGCAGTAACTTTCCATTTCAATGGCTACTGAAAGAAATCTGTTTGGGGAATTGCCTTTCCTTGTTTGTGTAAAAATCCTTTTATGCCATTAAGAAGCTGTGCAAAGAGAAACAAGATCTAGGAGCTTGTAGAGGCACAGTTTTCACTACCCAGTAGAGTTATTCTCATTAAAATGGACCTCGTCTCCTTGCTGCTCCAGCACATACTGTCAGTTTATCACAGCTCCTCTGACATCTCTAGGATGGAAAGCATGACGTAAAGCAGGAAGAGGAGCTTGAGACTGAAAAAAAACAAACCAAAAATTACAAAGACTGTAGAGAAATGGCTCACAGGAAAAGATGCCTATCTACAAACTTGTTAAGTCTTCGGGGCACCTGTGTGCCAGCCACAGGCAACAAGAAACCTTTAGGGCTGGGCACTGCACTCTGCCTTCAGCCAGCTTTGCAAGAGCAGTGCATGTACCTGGAGCCATGCATGCAGGAGTAACCCTCTTAGGAAAGACCTTCCCCAAACGCCCCTGCAGGGACAGTTCTCTGCCTCACCCCGGTGGTTTATCCTTCAGTTTTGAGCTGGGAGCTAAGAAATAGCAGAATTGCCTGGATGAAAGAACACAAAAAACCCTCTGAGACCTCCTCTAGGTCAATGAGGAGTGCAAATCCTGCGCTGTGCCTGACAAAAGGCAACAACTGGAAAATTACCAAGGAGCAGAGGGGACAGTGAGAAACCCCCAGGATGTGGAGCGGGCCAGCTGTAGGAAGCACAAAGGGTGAAGGCTTTTGCGGGGCAGCCTGCTGGGCAAATAAAATCCCCTTTGCCACTCACATGGGCTGGGGTATGTCAGAGCCTGCTGGGCAAATGAAATCCCCTTTGCCACTCACATGGGCTGGGGTATGTCAGAGCCTGCTGGGCAAATGAAATCCCCTTCACCCCTCACAGGGGCTGGGGTGTGTCAGCTCCTGGGAAAGAGCTGCTAAGCTTTTGCTCTCAAAGCTGAAAAAGGGCAAACTTCAGCCAATGCTGCATCACCCAAGTGGGCCTGGCAAGGGAAGTCCTTAGTTGATGGGTGAGGATGGCTGTGTGCTGCTGGCCTCTGAGGTGGCCTTGCTGAGGATAGCTCCCTCCCTTCTCAGGGATGAAAATGCCCTCAGAGGGAGCTTGCTGTGGGAGATGTAAATTCTCCTGTTGGTTTCTGCGTGACAGCAGTAAATTCTTTTATTGCTCCTTAAGCTGAATTTTCTACGGTCAGTTTTCCTAGGAGACTATTTTTGCATGTATTTCCTCATTGCCTGGACAAGACCAAGACAAATTTGAAGCCAGACCATTGCAATAACTCAGCTCCACACAACAAGCCCGGTTCAGTAGCAGTGGGGAAAACAAACAGCCCAGGGATTGATGGGAAGAGAGATTTAAACAGTGAAGTAGATTATCTTACACTGGCTGGAGAGTCGGTGGGTTTTCAGTATAAACTGGCCGAGACTGGAAAGCAGCTGGGAGAAATGGAGGCCACATGAGGAAAAGAGGCTGTGGGACAAAGCAGTCCTTTTGTATACGTGTGTGTCTACAAATACATGTGACTGTATGTTGAATAGATTTAGATTAAAACCTTCTCATCCAATGCATAAAATGTACTGGCTTTTAACTGGAACCCAAAACTTTACTTCCAGCAGTCCCTCTGCTCCACTAGATATGTTTGTCTCGGGCACTCCAATTGGAAAAACATGAACAAAAAAGAAAACCAAGCTCAAACTAGCGACAGCCTTCCAGAGACAGAAAGGCTTTCTCATAAAGCACCATTCAAGAGCCCCCTGATTGAATACACCAGTGTGGTGTGTGCTTACCCTGGGGGATTTGCCTTATGCCCCTCCCTCCAGCAGCCTTTGGCACTGAGAAAGCAGTTTTGGGGCAGGAGCATTTTCCTGACCATCTCTGCATCGGTGATATGCACTGCTTTCATCAATGAAACATCTAAGGTGGACCTGAAAGAAAACCAAACCAAACCAAACCAACAAACCAGGGTTAGAGGATGAATGCTGAACACACAAAATCCACAGGCAAAATGCTGGGGGGGGGGGGAAATTTTGCTGCCTTCCCTGCACCATCTAGGTGACATCAGTTAAGGTGTTAAAATGGCTAATGCATCAGTAAAGCAAAACGGGATCAAAATGAAGGACACCAGAGGATGAGAGGCAAGCCCTCTAAATTCCCAGCTATAAATGCCAGGTTTGTGAATGAGCCTCTGCTGCCAGGTACTTTGCAGGAAAAGCCTCGCTAATAATTGGAGAAAATGGCATGGCACAAAACTCTCCGAGTGCTTGGCCCGGGGGCTGTGTGTCCATTAGAGGGAATCAGAAAGTCAAAACAGACACTGTAATTTCTCTGTACTTGCATTAACCATATCCCCAACACTGCAGTGTGGTTCACTTCACTATAATAAAGCACTTTATTCCACCCCATCACAGCTAAGTGTCCTCATCAAATGGAGAATCACAGTGGCTAGAATTCACTTTTTCATTAAGAAGATTGTGCATCTTGCTAAGACATTAGTCCATAGCTCCAGCAATATTTTGATTATTTTTAAGAGGGTATAGCTTACTGATACACATCTCCCTCTCAGCCTCAGAGAGCGTTTAATTTAGTAAAAACCCCAAAACTCTTTTATTTTGTACTATTTATAAACTTCCTTGATAAAATATTTTGTTCTAACTTGCAATCTGTTAATCTAGTTGTTTCACTATACAGCAAATTGCTCCTTTCTAGGCACCAGGACTGTTTTCTTTGTGGTGTTCTATTGCATTAACTCTTTAGAGCCACTAAAGTCACCAGAGCTTGCAACACATGGGCCTCTGCTTTTTTTCACCTGGAAGAACTACCTGAAGGCTGGCAAAGAAAAGTCCAAAGTGGACTCTTCCCAGAGGTGCAGTGGGGTAGCAGAAGAGGCAGTGGATGCAAGCTGGCAGGCAAGAAATTCGGATCAGATATGAGCAAAAAATCTTTTCACAGGAAAGGCAGTCAAAACACTGGAGCAGAAGCTCACAGAGACTGTGGTCTCCATCCTCAGCAATATTATAACCCCATCTGGACAAGTCTCTGCACAGCCTTGTTTAATTGGCTGTGCTTTGTGCAGGAGTTGCCCTACATGACCCCTGAGGTCCCTCCCAGCCTAAATTATTCTGCAATTCTGTGATCAGCACACAGAACAAGAGAAAGGGGACAGCAGTGTAGGCAATTTTACAACTTCTTCATATTCCCTGTATGCCAGTGCCACCCAGGACCAAGCCGGATCTTCAGACTTCCCACACCGAAAGCCTTTACCCAAGGGCACACCAATGCCTGGGAGCTGTACCAGCCATTCAGAAGGCAGCCAGGTAAGAGCGTCCCTTCTCCATGTTTGGGAGCCTGGAAGGGTGTCAAGGTCCAGAGAACAGAGATGAACAGTATCTGTGTCCAGAGGAGCAAGGCTGGTTCTTTTAGATGTCCGTGGTGTGAAATTAAGGTGCAAACGAGACCAAATATCACCAACTACTATCTATTAAGGGATAACGTTGAACAAAACCGAGGGAGAGAGGGGACAAGGGAGGAAAAGATTAAGAGCAGGGAAGGAAAAGAACAGGGATTATATTACCATCAGCCGCAGACTGGGGGGGGGGAGAGAGAGAGGTGTGCCCGGCCCAGGGATGTCCTTCTGTCGAGTGGCTCCTCGGGTGGGTGCTCACGGCGGTGCTCCCGTGGCAGATCGACATGCTTCCAGGCGTCGCTTATGTCTTTTTATACAGTTTTGAGGCCGTTGTCCAGGTGCAGCTCCCCAGGAAATCTTATTCTCATGCATCTTTGGGGGCCCGGCGGCGGCACCGGGCAGGGCCTCCGCCCCCTCCCTGCACCGCTTACCGCTCCGTCTTCGGGGTAGCTGAAGTATCGCGTCCTGGGCGCTGTGTTAATCTCGGAACTTCATCAAGCCGCTCTGTTAGCATTCCCGAGCTCTTGGGCAGATGTCCACAAAGGTGCCGTTTGCATCCCTTAGCCAGAATGGCCCGAATTTGTCAGTCCGGGCCCATCTTTAACAAAAGCAATCTTTATCTTTGTTGATTACTTTACGGGAGGGGCAGTCAGCCTCTCACAAAGGGTTATGGGGGTTTTAAGCGTTCGTTGTACACATGGGCATTTCCACATGCCCTATGGAGTCTCACGTGTGATGTCTCTCCCAGGTGGTGCTGAGAGTTCGCTGGATGAAAAATCCTGAGGTTAGTGTCGTGGAGCCAAATTGTGCTCTCAAGTCTGCTGAACCACTCTGAGGTTTGACTGAATTGGTATAGCTAAGGCCACAATTAATAATGGAGGTTTCTCTGGTGCATTTAACTGTTTGCCTTTAATTCCTGAAGTAATTTTAACTCCTTGCTGACATACTTACATATTGAGGTGCATGTGTGTGTAAAAGCATTAAAACAATATGCAGATACCTGTAGATATTACAGTACCCAGTAGTAAGTAAGAGCTTCTCTGAGGCCACCTTAAGCCCTGCTGAAACTTAAGTGCCAGGTTGTTATTGTGGCATGTTTACTTTCATTTCTAGCTGCAGTTTACTGCTTGGCTTCCTAAATCTTAGCAGGAAAAGGACAGCTTAGCTTCTGTGAAGACTGTGCTGCTCTGAAATCATGACTGTTGCTGTGGGGGAAGGGGTTGTGCTCTATACAATATGATTTGTAGGACCCTCTATAAATCATTTACCAGTGTGCCTTCACTGCAAACCACAGGCTTACAAATTGTGGAGCTTTAAGAAATGTAAGCAGTGACAATATGCAAAGGATAAACAAACAAACCCAACAGAAAACAAAACCAACCCAACAACCAAAAAAACCAACCCAACCCAAAATTAACAACAGATGAGGAGAAGGACATCTCTCAAACCCTTGCCTGGAAAGCCAGAAGCCTTTATTTAAGTCATAAGGGCAAGCACTGAAAGCGTTTTAATGGGTGAGTGCCTTGCTGCACTGCCACCAAGTCTTACACAAATAGCTGCTTCCTGGCTTCAGAGGCAGGCAGGGAGGGAGGGGGCTTGGCCAGCCCTGCAAAGGCAGCGCAACTGCGACCCTCATGTCTCCCTCCTGAAGTCCCTAATAAATCACCCTGCCATGCTCATAAAGTGGAGTGGAGCAGCAAAGCAAAGGCCTGAGCATGCAGGCTCGATTGGAAAATCAAGGGATTTTTAAAGGGGAGGGCAATACCTTCTGTTTCTGTCAGACAGAAGGTCTGCATGGCTGCAGACAACCCCAGAGCAACCGCTGGGGACCTAATGTGAAGGCATTGTATTTTTCTTACTGCTGAAGTGCCTTTCTGGCATCATTCTAATGCCAAAAGGAAGTGCTAATACAGATTTGAAGTGATTAGTAATGTTAGTCAGCATCAATATAAATATAAATATATTCTAATATAAATAGAAACCTTGTCTCAAAAAAATATTTCTCCTTTTGGTGACATATTTGGTGGTGCAGTGATCCTCTTTCCATTGTCAGGTGTTCCACTTCGTACCATACAGTATGGTGGTTAAAAAATAAACACTCCCCAAGATGAGTAAAGACTGCACTAAATGGACTCAGAGGTATTTTGCAGATGACACCGAGTTGGGTGGCAGTCTTGATCATCATGAGAGTAGGCAGGCTCTACAGAGGGACTTGGACAGAGTGGATTGCTGGGACAATGTTAATGGCATGAGCCAAATGCCAGGTCCTGTACTTGTGCCACAACAACCCTAAGCAACACTACAGGCTTGGAGCAGTGTGGCTGGAAATCCGTCTGACAGAAAGGGACCTGAGGGTTGTAATTGCAAGCAATTGAATATGAGCAAACAGTGTGCCCAGGTGGCAAAGAAAGCCAATGGCATCCTGGCTTGTGTTAGTAATGCTGTGTCCAGCAGGAGTGGGGAGGTGATTGTCCCCCTGTACTTTGCTCTGGTGGGGCTACACCTTGAATATTGTGTTCAGTTTTGGGCACCTCATTACAAGAGAGGTGTGAAGGTGCTGGAGCGAGTGCAGAGGAGGGCAAGGAAGCTGTGGAAGAGCCTGGAGAATAAATCTTAGGAAGAGTGACTGAAGGAGCTAGGGCTCGTTAGTTTGAGAAGGAGGAGGCTGAGGAGAGACCTCA